>BGPT01000926.1:1724-24601 GCA_003297045.1 Symbiodinium sp. clade C Y103 | reverse complement strand
CTATTCCCAACCCCATGTTTGACTATAAAACAGACTATTTTTTCAGCTTTATAGCGAACCCAGGTTCATCCATTCTGTAGGGGAAATTTTGTCCCGGATTTATATACGAGTATTATAAAATTTGTCTAGCGACCACTTGCTCAGTGTCCTCAGGCATGACAGGATTCGCCTAGTCTTTGCAGCTGAGCAGCTCTGGGCCACATAGCGCGCTCAACTTGCGGCAAACCTCGAAACATCGTCGAATCGGGACAGTTCAAAATGTTCAAATTGTGTAAAAGTCCCCAATGTTGAGCTTTTATGATGTGCGACGATGCACCTGCCCCATAGATCCCATAGACTATCTCATGATATTTCCATATAAATCCATATGTCATCTACCTCGCTGAAGACATCTGAAGACTGTCTTCAATTGACTGAGTTGGAAGGTCTGGTGGGCAAGGACGGTCCAGTCGCTCCCTTCCGGTCAAGAAACTCTACGAAACTGCGGAGCATCCGAGATCGGCAGCACAGCTACACAGCGCAAAGCAACCTCGACCAAAGCACCACCAGCTGTTCACATGCTGCGACATCACTGCAAACAGCCAAGGATCAATGTGCACACAATGGCTGGTGATGATTGGTGACTTTCCTGCAGCCAAAGGGACATCCAAGGGTAAATCCTCAAGGCTACGACTGCGCCCAGCAACCATTGAGACGGAACAAGGCTGGCCGCTGCAAGTACTTAGACATGAGACGTAGACTCTCGGACTTCTGGGAAGTTCGGGGCATCATCCCAGACCCCAGCTCCCATGTGCTGCAGCCGGGGCCAGGGCCTAAAGTAACTACTATGATGTCTACTTTGCGAGGACTAGTGTTGAAGCTAGTCCATGTGATTTTCCCCTGCTCTGAGTGCCCTCTGAGCTGGAGCCGAAATGAAAAAGCTGTTGGGCAACGTGCAACTGCAAGCCCCCACTGAGCAATTGATTTCCACGGCTGTACTTGCAACTGCTCCATCTGACTCCGGCTGCCCGTTACAAGTCCCTCCTTTCTCTCCAGGGCTTCAGACGTTGTACTGCTGACCTGGCCAGGAACGGCCGCAGGCTGCAGATGGCCAGGGTGTCTAATTTTGAATTGCCAGCACGATGCACAGAATGCTTTGTTCCACTTTGGCCTTCCGGTTGCGAGGCTGGGCGTGTTGGGCGTCACCTCCAGTCAAAATAAGGCATGCCTGCGACCACAGGTTGAGGGTTGAACATGTTACAGCCTGCCCGAGTTCTTTCTGCAGCTCTTCGCCTTGGCAACTTTGATCTGATGGATTGACACATTTTTTCCACGGAGCTTTCCACAGATTCATAATGATTCATAATTCATACTGCGTTGACCGAATCTTGACCGGGCTTGCAGCGGGATTCTTCCGCTCTTTCCAGCGATGTTCTTGCCTCGTCAATCATCTCCTGCCAGCGGGGGCCATGGCGGTCAAGGAAGATGGATACGATCAAATGCATTCAAATGCCAATACGTCAATATCGTGCCAATTTGATCTTAAAACGCACCAACATGTGACCATATCAGGATCAGATCAGGACCACAAGAACCATATCAGGACTAGAGCAAAACAATATCATCTCGGTGCAATAGCTGCCATATGTTGCCATGGCTTGAAACCTTAACCCCTCAGTGACATTTCGGACTAATTGGAACCAGCTCCTGCAGCACACGACACCGATGCTCTTCCACGGCAATTACAGACCTTGCCCAAGGCAAGGACAACTTTGACTGCCTTCTGGTGTCCATGTGCGACAATGTATGCAGTAGAAAGTAAGACTTACATGACGTATATGTATATTTATTAATACACATAAGTGCAGGCTTATCATGAGAACTTAGAAATATATGAAACGCGTCTTGACACCATTGTTCTCAGGCATGAAGGCCAGCGACCCGATGTTTCAGCAGGTTTCAACATCTTTCAACTTCCTTGGCTGCCTTGCCTCAAAGTGATAGGGCCCTGATCCGAGTCCTCAGGTGGTTTTTGAATGCCACTGTACAATAATAACAAAAAATGCTTCCACCAAGTAACGCGTCAAAGCTAAGTCTAGGATTGTGACAAGATTTCCATAGTTTGCTTGCTGCCTTCCATGCAAGCATGAGCATGATCCAGTCTTTGGGTGACAGTGCAACTACTATGAGGGCAAAGCAGTGACATCTCTAGACGTACCGTATATCAATAATGCACCTCACTGCCTAGCTCACTTACAACTCAAGCAAGTTTTGAAGTGGCGGAATCCTTGCAGAGTAGCCTTGCATTCTGAAACATTCTGAAACATTCTGAGTGTTTTCCCGTGATGCCTCAATTTTTCTAAACCCGCGCATGCCCGGTCCACTGCGAAGTCCTGGACCAAAGGAAATCCAAGGGGCAAGATGGGGCAAGTCACATTTACAGCTGGCTTTTATGGCTCACTCATGATACCATGGACCAATATATAGTGGTCCTATGTGGTCCTGCTCACACAATCCCACATATCAGTCCTCCACAGAACTGATGCCTCGTTGCCTTTTAGCAACCAGATCATCTACCTGCAAATCGAAACGGTTGGCACTGGTTACGCTGAGATGAATGACTGCAAGTAGCTGAAGTCAATCTACATCCATCATGTCCGTAATCCGTAACATCATGTACGAGACACATCCAATCAAAGTGATCATACCCAATCTGATCTGATGAAGGTACGCAGGATCGACCAACAGAAACGTTCAAATACAAAACAATGCCCATCAAACATATTTTGTTTGCGTGCAGTCCCGACAGTTGAAGTTTAGAAGTCTGCAGTGTCGTGCAGTGCCTCTGCAGTCACTCTCTCCCAAAGCAATGACAATGATTCGTCGTGACCTTGTGGTTTGCTGTATCAAGAAGACCGTTGCAAGTTTCCAACAGCAGTGAGCCCCCCGCCAGCCATGTGAGAGTCAGTTGCTTCACTCTGGTGATTCTGGATGTAAGCGGCAATAAAAGATTAGCCTGATACAGGATGCCGTTCAAAATGTTCAATGCCTTTCACTGCGCTTCATATTTCATGTCGTCTCGTCCGGACTAAAATTGGCAGGAAGGTTGAAAAGGGACCTCAGAATGACATTGGGATGTCGATTAAAACGAAAACCCAAATCTTTGCAATCGTTTTTGTTCTATGCAGCGCACAAGGGGCCGTTTGCTTGCGACATCCTGGGGGTGGATGGTTGACTATGCCTGACTAGAACATGACTGAACATGACACTTGTATACACTTGCCATCTCTTCTACGCGTCAGCACTTCTGGCTGCTTGGGCCTGTAGGCCAAAGCGTGGTACTGGTGACGGCAACAGCTGTAAATGAATGCTCCATGCTCGTCTCCTATGACGAGGTCATCGCCAATTTTTCTGGTCCTAGTGTGCAGTCACTGGCCTACACATGCCTACACTACAAATGTCTACAGTCTGCTTCAAAGGTGGGGATATAGGTTTGAATGAGGACGTACCGAGCGACCGCATCACAATTTTAAGCGATGCCTTTGCCACACATTGCCAATCCAGCTCCGCCAAATGCATTGCTGGAGTCTCGTGGTATTTCATTAACTGAACCGCAAAAAGGCCCGCGCGTGACAAAGTCACAGAGCTCTCGACTGAGTCTCAGCAGCATGCATCAGCATGTGCAGAGAAAATTATCGTAGATCCTCAGGCTGCTGATCCTTTTGTTGACATGGAGGCCCTCAGTATCAAAGGAAATGAAAGCAAAAAGACAGCTGAAGTCCAAGCAATCATGCCATTCTTGTATTGGCACATATTGAAACTATCTCTCAACATTTCTCTCAACATTTCTCAACTATGGTACTGGCGTGAAATAAAAGGACAAGTCAACTTCCAGGCGGTTCGAGCCTTGGTGTGGCATTTGACATATTTGACATGGTTTTACACATGGTTTTACGATGTTTTCTGACACATCATGACACCATATCGCATCAAACCACTGGTGATTTCTTCCTGTAACCCGGGCCATGCAGCAGCATATTAAGTCACATTGTTCAGCGCATGCAAGGCTTGGACCCATATTTCCCGCTCCTTTGTTGACCTGCACCAGGTCTTGGTTCAATGACTTTTCGCTCTCGGCTTCCCATTTGATCCACACTTCTAGCATCTTCTAGCATCTTGCAGTCAGGAATCAGAAGCAAATCACAAACTCTCTCTTTGGAAATCCCCGCATGCAGGCAAGGAACCGACAGCGCACCCTCCACCTGTCGCAAACCATTGCTGATTTCCATTAACCCATCATTCAATTTGAGCAAAGCTCTCTCCTGGTTGTTCATCGACAGCTTTGTTGCGGCTCTGGAGGCACTGCCTTCAGCTGGTAGGTCAGAGGGGTCTCCCCCACCTTTTGCTGCATGCCAGTGCGACCATCAACCTGAACCAAAGTGGGATGAAAGGCAAGAAGCTGGCTCGCAAACTGCCGTATTTAGACTTGTCTGGTGGTGTGGATGGTGTGCCATGCCCTTCGCCTGGTAGTCCTCCACGACCAAAGTTCCATAGGGTGAGTTGGCCTGCAGAGAGCTTCCAGTCCATTATTGAAAACACATGTGGAGGATTGTGGAGGCCATAACATGCCATAGATAACTATCACACACAAACCCTGCAGTTCTATGCAGTTCTATGGCAACATGCGGTTGGACACATTCTGAATGGCATACAAGCGATGCGGACTTTTCTGCAAGGCGTGCCGATTGCGTCAGTGTCAAACAAGGCCCTCAAACAACCCGCCCAATTGCGGCTCCACTCCGCTCCTTTGGAGGTGCAACTTTTTTGAGTTTGGTGTTTCCTGAACGGATGTCTGCAAACATGGCTGCCTTGCCTGCTCCTTCAGCCTTCATAGCTGGTGGCTTTGGAGGTGGACCTGCACTGCCTTGCTTCTTGGCTGGTGGCGGTGGTGGTCCTTTCCCTTTGCCTTTGCCTTTTCCTTTGCCTTTCTCTCCCTTTCCTTTAGGAGCTGGAGGAGGTGGGGATGGCTTCGCCGGCTTTGGCTTTGCTGCCTCTTTGGGCGCAGGAACTGCTGAAACTGGTGGAGCTGCAAGTGCCGGGGCGGGCGCCTGTGGCTGTGATGTGGGTCTCGGTGGTGCTGGAGCTTGTCGTTTTGGAACCGGCCGAGGCTTGGCCATCGAAGCGCGCCTGGCCACATCTGCTGGAGCCACATCCCAAGCAGGTCGATCTCCTTCATTGGTGTCACCTTCAGTCCATTTGATGTGTGCTACATGGCCCAGATCTGGTAGGACTTCAGGTAAGTCAAAGGTGACCTCTGCAGTGGCAGGGCGTGGGCGGAAGCGCAAATCCTCAGCCGCCCGCTCTGGCTCATCTTCTTCAAGGTCCACGCGGTTCGTTGCATCCTGACGTTGAGAGGCACTTTTTGCAGCACTATCTGATCGTGTTCTTGGCTTCAAGAAGGCATCCTCTTCAAGTTCAGCCAAATTGTCTACTTCGTGTCTCGCTCGGTAGGGCTGCTCTGAGGAATTCAGAAGGAAGAGTTCAGAGACTGAAGACAAACGACCAGCCACAGGCAGCAGCTTCTCGTCTCGGCTCTTGAGTGATGAGTCTGGCATGGAGAATGCGCAATGGTGTGTCACTGAGCGTGCAACTCTTGCCAGTTCCTCTGCGGAAGCGCTTGCAGAAGGGGGCCCAGCCCCCAACTCTTCTGGAAGATTGGCAGACTGACGCACCGAGAGAAGGACATCTTCGCTGACCACCAAGTGAGCTGTCTGCAGTTGAGGCTTCCCTCGACCACAGAAGGTTCGTGCACTTTCCACCTTCAGAGCAGCAGTGCTTCCGCGAGCAGCTTCGACGCGGGCGGCAGCTGCAGCAAGTCGATCCTCCAACTGCACTATCTTGCCATCAGCCTGCTTGATTGCTGCCTCCAACCTCTGAAAGATCTCCCGGGATTTGTCGTTCAAGTTCTGCACCGAAGACAGCACATCATGCATCATCCTTCGAACTTTGGTCTACATCGTTTTGTAGACTTACTTCGAGCCAAACCTTCGAGCAATGACTCTGAAGCAAAGTGCCACAGGGTGCCAAACCATTCTGGTCAGAATAATTGATTAGGCCATCTCAGTGATGAGCTGAAATCTATTCAACTATTTTTGACATATTTATATAGACCCTATCTCTTAGAAGCTTTCATGCTAGGATGCATTGCATGTCTCCTGATTGCAGTTTGATGCCATGTCGCACCTTCAGCTTCGCATTCAGCGTGACTTGTGGTGACACCTGCAAATTCGATGACTTGTGATGACTTAGGTACATATACAAAAATGCTCGTATATATGTGTACATTACTGGAATAGCTTGTAGTTAGAACATTATCAGAAACTGCAAAAAACAGGGCACAAGGAAAGCAGCACGGGTGGGGGTGATCCCAGCATACCTTGCCTCCAACACAGCTCCTCGTTTCTTGGCTTGAGCCTCAAGTGATGCATGGTCTTGCTACCTTGCTCTAATTCGTGCTGTCAGTGCATCCTTGGGCTCTCTGAGCCAAGGGGAATGGTCCGAAAGTTGGAACTCTATGTATTCTATAAGTTCTATAGTTATAACTGGATGAAGGCAAACAGTCTAGACCTGAATCATCTCACCAAACCCGCCTCAATCTGGCACAATTTGCGGGAATTTCTCACATGGGTCCTGCACTGTTTCGTGCCAAGAAGCTGAAATTGTGCCGCCTGGTGGTGTGCCTGCCCGAGCTTGTCATCACGCATTTGATTGCAATGGCATGTTGGGCCACCACTTCCTTATACCAGCAGTTTCTACCAGCATAGTGTCGGAGCCTGCCCATGGGTTAAAGACGACCCAAGACACTTCCGGCATGTCCACCCAGAACTCCTGCCACAAAAGCCAGGACGATTCAATGCGGTTGCGATTCATTCGTGGATCATTTGAGCATTGCTTCATCTTTGCATCTTGCCATGGCAATGCCATGCCAATCCCATGGCAATGCCATCTCCTGCCTCGTACGGCTTGAAGGGGGCCAGTCCAGGTTCTGCAGGAGGTGGTGGCCTTACAGCTGTGGTTCTTCTTGGCACATGGTTCAGCTCTGCTTGGCACTGCGCAGCACATTGGAATAGGTTGCAGGCCTAAAATTGTAAGATATATCAAATTATATATATAATTCAAAATATATCCCAAGTACATTCAAGTACCAAGGGTTTATCAAGACTTCTCAAACATGCCAAGGATATCCAAGACTCCTGCGAGCAGTTGGTAGTGAGCCTCACGCGGATCCGTGGCACCTGCATGCTATACCTCGAGTCGATTGCGCGACACTTGGTAGACTGAACCTGAACCTGCCGGTAGCTCTCTCTGAGTTTTGACTAAATGCTGCTGTCAATTCTCGTTGACACATATTACATCATATTACAGTATATTAGCGGTAATATATATATATATGTATCGCACAGTCTGAAATTCTTTGCAAGTGTGACAACTTAGCTCCAGGCGTCCCGTCCTGTTGGAATCAAATTGCAATCCATTTAACAAGAATCGCAGAGTTCGCACATCACAACTGCTTAGGATCTCTGACTCTTGACATCTGAGCCCGTCAGACAGTCCTGTTCTCTGCGAAATGCGGGCTGGATTTCAGGGGAGACCTTGACAAGATTAATACAATGATATGCAATGCTGATTGAGATTGAAAGGCCACACTGTAATTCATGGCACGCTGCGTTTTGCCAACAGGGGGGATGGGTGGGAGTGAAACACACTGCCCTGCCTCAACAAAGGTTTCGATCGTGGGTCCTTGCATGCCTGGCATTGCAAAGCCTGCCAGACACGGTGCGGTGCGCACTGAACTCTTGAAGTCTGACATGCAATACCCTTTCATCCCAAATTTAGAGCAAAGACTCAGAAGCTGAAAGTGTCGTGCGACTGAAGAGCATGTCACAGCAGATCCCACAATCCCCCTTTTTTTGAGCCATGCCTGCACCACCACATCCCTGCGGGTGAGAAAACTCACAATGCATACAATAAGTAGATGCATCGTCTTACCAACCTCTTGGTGAGACGCAGAAATATGATGCCTCTTCAGCATTTCAACATATCCAACTCAAGTACAAACATCACTTCATAGCCTAGCCGACTAAAGTCTCAAGACATCTCAAGACTCAGTTCGCCTGCGTGTATTGAGGCGGGCCAGATGGGCATCCTCCCGGCATGCCCTGTCGGCTGGACTTTGGCTGTGCTTGGCTTTGCTAAAGTCTCAGGAGACCTCCTACTCACTGACACATGGCGTGAAGAAAATAAGAAACCTGCCTGGCCCATTCCTGGCTGCATGGGTGGCATGCCACCAGGTCCCATGCCAGGGCCACCCATTGGACCACAGCCCATGGCAGGTCCACAAGGGGCCATGCCAGGGCCAGGGCCCATGCTGGGGCCAGGGCCCATCCCAGGCCCCTGACACGTGGTGTAAGCTTGAGGGAATTGTGGCAGAATGAAACACGGAACATATCAACATTTGAAGAGATTGCCGGTCATTATCGGTCGTTCTGTGTTTCATTAACACCTGTCAATTCTCTGGTCTGCCTGCATGTATGTTTGCGTCGGCGGGCCGCCAGGCATCCCCTGAGTAATGCCAAACAAAAAATGCACAAAATCTACATCAGAGGCCAAAGGTGAACTAGAACCTTCCACTTCAAAGCAAGTTCCTTGAACATTTTGTCTAAATCAAACCAAAGCGCCTGCGGTCCACCCATGCCACCCATGTAGCCTGGCCTTAGATGCTACATCAACTTGCACTGCAGCTGTGCAGCTTTTGTAGCAGACTTACTGTAGACATTCTGTAGACGATGTTCATCCTCATGCAAGGTTCACTGCTCAAGGTGCCTGGTGAGTCTCACTTGATGTTGTGCCATCAGTGTCTCTTCAACAAGTGAGGCTTCAGCGTTGGACCACCTGGGCCACCTGGGCCACCATAGAAGGGTTGTGCCATTGCGCCTGTCATTGCATTACACAATTTCTCGCTCTACTCTCAAACTTTTGTCTCACAATGTCTCACATTAACATCATTCAAGTCACCAGGGGCATCCAAAGGCTATGCAACATCATGCGTGGACTTTGCCGGGCCTGTGCTAGCAAAGGCCAGCAAGTCTACTCTACTCCCTACCCCGTGGCTGGGCACAAATGGCAAAATCACACATATCTCTTCCATGCTCTTCGCACCTTACAGCGTGAGATGTAAGCCAGGCTGGAGGCTGCACAGGTTGACACCGCCCAAAGCACTTTTACTTTCTTGCCCTTCTGTCTGAAGTGAAACTTGTTGGACTCGGGGTCTGAAACGGCACATGGGCGCCATTCAATGGCCAAATGAGGAGTACAGCCGAGTAAAAAATCCTTCTGGTAGCGGGACAAAAATGACACAATGCGACGCATCCATTTCCTCCTTGGCATCTCCCAGAGCAGTTTCCAGGCAGCATCTGCTCGAAGGCTGAGGGACTACTATCGAACCTTGGTAGAGGGAGGTGAAAATCTGTGCGAACTCTCGTTCTGTTCCTGCAACTGCGCAGTCACAAACAAATGAACATTGCAAACCTTCCAAGACTTTCTCGAATCTGCTGAGATCTTTGCAAGTTTTCCCTCAGATTTGGACCTGTGTCTGCTCAAATGTTCTGAGAACGGAGATTCAACGAATTCTCGTCTAACCACATTCTGAATATCTGAACCATGCACCATGCATCACAATGCTGCCACTTGAAGGAAGCATGGCCATCCGTTTCCCCGACATGGCCTCGCTTTTCGCAAGCCACTTCCAGCTGCACCGACCGGACCAGGACTTGGTATTGCATGTTGACCCATGTTGATACACCTCTGCTTTGATCATTTTTGACCAAGGCCGTGCAGGGAAAAAAAAAACAAACTGTGACTGTATGTGACTGTCATTTCCGGGCCACTCTGGACGCAGGTACAAATAGATGATGGCTCAGCCCTGAGAACCCGGCAAGAATCCAATTGGGCGGAGTATCTCATGAACTGACCTTCCATTGTCTGGGGAAGCCGGCTGCATTGTCCAAGGCAAGTAGTGAATCAAGTTGTCAAATGCAGTCGGGGCAACAGTCAGTGAGATGGTCTGCTTTTCTGAGCCCTTGACTTGCTCGGAACCGAGCTCTTCGAGAGTTGCTTCTTCTTGGACTTTTTCTGCGTCTGGAACTCCTAACATGTTCTTGAGGCTGGGGCTAAACAGTGCAACTTAAGCATTGGATACTGTATCCATCAATCGAAGTTGATTGCTTTGATCTTTTCATTTCACTGGCAGTATTTGAGGTCCTGCAGGGGTTGGTCCTGCTGAGGCTGTGAGGCTTCACCTGTCGGGAAAGATTTGGGCCGACATTGGCAACTTTTTTTGCCCCATATTTTCATGAGGTGAAAGCATTTCAGGCACAAGATCGCATAAGTACGGATAGAACACACCACATGTCTTTCTGTAAGGACTATTGTATGGCTGTTGTCTACTTCCGCAATTGAAACCTCTAAGCATGATGACGTAGGATTCAACTGAGTGCAGCGATCCAGTTTGTAGCGGCCTTCAATCTCCGCCTTGGGCGGCAGCTCCGCAGGTTCTGCTGGTTGAGGCCTTGGATAGTGGTGAAACATGGTGCAGCTGTGGCAGGGGCCTTGCAACATCTACGGGCGCACAAACTCCCAAAGCAGGCACACACACACACACTGACTGGATAACACACGCGCACCCTAACGCACAGGCAATAGATGAGAATACATGAAAACACACCTTTGTAATTCTTTGTGTATCTTTGTATCATTTTGTATCATTTTCTATTCAATGTCCCGTCAAGGACCTGGTCATGGCAAATGGCAGGGATGAACCATAGCCCCTTCTGATGCCTGAAGGATGTATACCAAAGGCCATACCATGGCACCTGGAGCATTTGTTATCCAATCAAAACCCTGTCTTGCTTTCAGGGAGCTGTCGCTGCTGATCCTCTGCGTCATTGTAGTAGTGCACATGGTGGTGCACATGACGGTGAAACACACCTGCATCCAAACCAATGAGTTGCAAACAGCTGGGTAAGTTTGCTCACTCCTTCCATGCGGGAGCCTTGCACGGTCGAATTCATCCTGTTGTACTCCACCTGGGAAGGTATGGGGTACCTCAGCTGCCGCGGCGAAGGGTGAAGGACAGCGAAGGGTGAAGGAGAACCGTGTTTTCTTGTCATTTTCTGTAATGTTTTGCTTAGAGAGGGCTATGACCAGCTACGCAATTCATCAAAGCCGAGGTCCCGTCTTCTCCCGGCGCTTGTCACTGATGCGGTCTCTGCGGAAGCGTTGGTCCATCTTCTCACCCTCGATCCTTGACTGCAACATACTGCACTGCAACCAATCACGGCAAACAGCGGTAATACGACTGTTTGAAAAACAAGATAAACAAGTTATAACTTTAACAAGTTCATCTTGATGCAAGGACAAAAAGAGCACAAAGTCAACCGTGTACGCGTGGACCAGCAAGGGCTTCATCTGTGGCTGCGGGCTTGTTCAAGGCATCCATGTCAACCAGGCCAGGACGGACGACAAATCTGGGCTTACCTCATCACATGCACAACCCAGGTAGGGTTGCGGGGAGGGTTCTTGGCTTCTCAACACTTCTGCCCCCACCTGTCCGCTCCATCGGCTCCTAAGCATTGGCAGGAAAATCGAGAAAATTGTCGTGTGTTTGTGTGGTCTTACATCTTCAGAATCTGTTCAAACATCGCAGGAAGACGTTAATGTATTTTAATGTATCACAATGTGCCAGGCTCAAGGCATAGAATGGAGCAGCTTGGCGGAACTGGGTCTGACTAAAGCCCTGGCAGCGGAACTGCTGAGTCATGGCAAGTCTGAAACATCCTGAAACTACTCTGAACAGCTTCTCGCAGCTTTGCTCTCTCTGCCACGTTGCAAATGTTTGCAGCCAACTGCAGCACCCAAGCGCCTGTCCCTGATACCTTTCTTGTCCCCATGGTACTGGAGCCGTGGACCGAAGGTCCTGCCAGCGTGTTATAGATATAGACATAGACAGATGTATGTACACACACACACATATATATATATATATATATAAATATAAATAAATAAATATATATAATTATATATATATACATGTAATGTCTCTCCCTCTCTCGCTCTCTCTCTCTCTCTCTCCCAATTCAACCACTGTGAAACTAGTGGAATGACATGGAATGACCATGTCTATCCAGGTCAGCTCTAACGTAAGTTTTCCTCTGCATCGACTGGGATGGACGGTGACCAGCGACTCAGTCGGCCCTTCCTCCGCAGAATGCCTTCGGCTTCCCTTGCTGAAGTGGCTGCCTAACAAACATCTTGAATCACTTTGAATCACTTTGAATCACTTTGAATCACTTTGAATCACTTTGAATCAGCCTCCTGGTCCACCCATCGTGTCAAAACCCAACTTTCTGTGACAATTGACGTTCTAATACTATCAAGAGTTGCTAGTCCGCTGCAGAGAGACAACTCCAGCAAACTCATTGTGCAAATTGATTGCTAGGCAACATCACTGACTTCAATCACTAATTTCAACTAAGCAACTGAAAAAGACACAAAGAATCACAAAGGTGAATACTCAGCCTCCACTGCGATGAGTTCCAGAACCCTGTGAAAGCCTAACAGGTTTAGCGTCGTTCACAGAGTTCATACTGCTGCAATTGGGCTCAATTCACCTGGATGTTCTGCAAACCTTTCCCAAGGGACTGGTGTGGCTAGTGACTAGTGATGACTAGTGACTAGTGACTAGAAAGGACCTAAACACGGGAAATCTGCGAAGGACACCTGGCATAATGCTCCAGGCTCGCAGCAGCAGCAGTCAAAACCTGGAAACACTGCTTTTCACATCTTTTCAACACAGAAACCTACACAATTCATCACACTTTATCACCATTTTTTTTGTGTGTCATGGGTCATCTGAGCTCGAAGCCCCGTGCGCTGAGCCCTTACCTCGCAAGGCACATCAACTCGAGATGAGACAGCGACCAACGGGGAACCAACGTCGACGGCCGTAGACGGCCGAGTCACCTTCGGGGTCCAAGTGGAGCTCGTTTTGCGGCACCTCCCAGCAACTGACTACAGAAGTGCACCATGTGATATGCATGCATTGAGGCTCAAAGGCTATCCAAAATATCGACTCTCTGCCCTGGCACAAAGCCCAAAGAGTTCTGTCAATCGCTGCTAGCCTCCGTCAAAGCGGAGTCCATGGACACAAATTCCTCAAGTTGGGTCAAGTAGAAGGACGCAAAAAGGAGGCAAGAGTGGCAATCGCATGAGGGGCCATGACGCTAATTCGGTATATCATGGTATATCATATATCCGTGTATCACCTTATATATCCTTATATCCATTGTACTGTCAAGGGTAGGTGGTCGGATGACGATTGATCATGGTCATTCTCTTCCCTTACTGCAGCATTCGTAGCTTCATGCAGAATCACTGGCAGCACGATCATCCAAAAATGACAACGAGAAAGTCTGACCATGATCAGATCCTCCCCAGCCTCTTCAACTTAATTAGAACAATTTAGAACATGTTTTGTTGGAACACCTTCCCGTCTCCTGCCTCCAATGATGCCTCTGGTCGAACAGGAGATGCCTGGCAAAAGGTTTCCAGTGAAGCATCTTTGCACTCAAGGCTGACTTCTGTGATGTTTCAGCCATCCAGAGCCTACAGGGCCTACAAGTCTTTCAGATTGTTTCAGAACATTTCAAAACCATGCCAGGCGGCTGGATCTGGAGGGTCCCACCTTAAATCATTCAGGGACTCCGGAGCCCTAAGGATCATAAGGATCTCTGAAGCTTTGGAAACATTTGGAAACTACGTCGTGGGCTGAACAGTGTCCGTGGGCATGTGCCAGAAGTAGTAGGCCCTCACTTCCACAGGCATAGCACGAGTGATTGAACCAAACCAACGGTGCAAAGAGCCATCAAACAAACTTGGGACTGAACTCATGCTCGTCTGACCAAACGGCCTGCAGCGCAATATTGGGGGGAATGGAACCAAAGAATGGCGCAAAAGAATGCAAAAGAGCAATAGTGTGACATAGCGAGACACAAGCTGTCAAAGAATTTGGTTGCAGTCATTTCTGGCCTCCCATCCGCCTGGAAGGTCCAGAGTTGATGGGGCAAGCAAGTCATCCAGGGACTCCTCACCAAATTGAGGAGGATTCCAGGATGCAGCGATCTGATATCATTCACGTGATTCTGCACCAATGGCATGCTTGCCAAAGTGGGATTGCTTCTCCAACGGCTGAAACGGCGCTCCTTTCTCTGCAAGCTTTGCTGTGAGACCTGGTTTTTAAGTGGTTCATGCATACTTTCCCCCTGTTGCCACGCAGAATCCTTTGAGCGCTTTTTAGCTCCTTTGCCCATGTCGTAGTACTTTCAACATGCTCCGCATATTCTGGCATGAGCAAAACTACTTGAAAGGGGTCACTCGGTAAGCGCTCGGAAAGCACCCAGTACGAGCACATGAAACACTTGTCATCTTTTGCATTATTTTTCATTCTTTTTCAGCGATTTATCCTGGGGCAAGCTGTGCCAATGCATGCCAATGCAATATGTCACAGCCGCGGGCCCGTAGGGGAGATGGCACCGGCCTTTATCATATGAATTTCTATTGCTAGTGAGAAAGTTCTCAAGGTGGCCTGATTGAATTTGCTAGCAACAATCCCCTCGACCCGAAAACAACACTATTTAATACATGTTCGGGTTTGTTCTGCCCGCATTGCATATATACATATATATATATATATATACACATGCATATATTGCATTACACTAGCCGAACCACAAACCTAAGGCTCTCCAGGCTGCCTCCTGTTCCTCTGGATGGGCTAAATCTAGTGGCTGGGCAAGCTGTTCCACCTGATCACAGACCGGTTTCACAGACCCGTTTGCCTTTGATGATGCAATCCTTGCAGCCCAAAAGAGCTGCCAATCAGCGAAAGAAATCTGAGAGTTATCTAACCGGAACCAATGCATCAACTAAAGGTTGCCACACAACTTGCTATAAACCGCTGCCAAACCAACCTGCTGTTCCCTAGCAAGAGATGTTGCAATACATATAGGCTCTAACAAGGCATGTTTAAACAACTCCTGCAAGCAAGCAGGAGAATGCACTTTCTCTCTCGCAAATCTTGGGAGCTTTCCGGGGTCTTCCAAGTACTTGATGAAACTATAAGACATTACAAGACCTATAAAAAGCATCCTTAAGGACTCAGCAAGAATCATCGCGAAACAGCCAAACATCTGCTGCTGTTGCCTGTTGCTCCTCTGTGCTTGCTTCCTGGAATGGCTGAGCCACTTCTTGAGTCACAACCTGGTGGTCATTTCTACTCCATGCCTCCAAGCATGTGATGTCGACACTTTTTCTCTTTGTTCATTTTTCAAGTCCTAGAATCCTGGAATATCCTGTCCAACCAACTTGGACCTGCTCCTCTGCCTGTGTGGACAAACGACTATCTCTCGCGGCTGAGCCTGTCGTTCTTGAGCCACCTGCTCACGAAGTTCACATGACAGGAATTGGCTGAAGAGATGCTGATCCAATGCTGGCGCCCATGCTGATCCATTCTTCGAAAAAATCTCTGGATGTTGTGGATTCATGTCAAACATCTCTGCCCGCATGTCAGTCATCAAGGGCCGGACTTGCTCTGCTGCTCCTATGGAAGCATCTTCTGAAGGCTGTGCTGGTTGAGGGACAGTAGCTACCTCTTCAGCCTGAGAGTTTCCAAACATTGCAAGGTCAAAGGATACAAGAAACCTTTCCCAGCATCAAAAAGCATCAAGGTGCAAATGCATGCAATGCAGAGTTTCTGTGCGGATCTTGTTCATGATATCAACGAGCATATCCATGGCCTTGTCCTATTCCATTTTCCTATTGCATGTCTTGGACGTTTTCCAGGGTCTTCCAAGTACTTGATGAAACTATAAGACGTATAAAAGCATCAAAGGATATCAAAGGACTCAGCAAGAATCATCGCGAAACAGCCAAACGTCTGCTGCTGTTGCCTGTTGCTCCTCCGTGCTTGCTTCCTGGAATGGCTGAGCCACTTCTTGAGTCACAACCTGGTCGTATATCCTGTCCAACCAACTTGGACCTGCTCTTCTGCCTGTGTGGAGACTTCCTGTGAGTGACCAACAATCAAAAACAATCATGCGTTCAGCACTTCTATGTATATATATACATATATATATCACATATATATATATATGCCAGCTTCTGGCCCGAATGTGTTTTGATCTGCTTTGGATAGTGGACCCTCATAGATTACCTACAGCATGCCCGTGGTACTGGTCTCTGGATCATGTAGATCCGGAATTTTGTAATCAAATTCCATCAAGACAAACGACTATCTCTCGCCTGCTCATCTCTTGCAACTTCCTGGGATGGCTGAGCCTGTCGTTCTTGAGCCACCTCGTCTTTGTTGATTGCGGCAATTTAGCACCGCTTTGGCATGCTTTGGCTATTTTAATTTCTATCGTCGAAGTGACACACGTCGAGGCATCTTGTGTTTCATCAGCTTCCTCACTACCAGCTGCACTCCTGACACTTCCTGCCTCATCTGATCTGTCAGCTGCTTGAGATGGCTGTGCCGGCTGCTCTTCCATAGGCTGTTCTACCGCTGCCTAAACAGGACTGGACTACCAAGGCAAGCTCCCAGGTTTACATGTTTGCTCAGCTTACCTGAGCTGCCTCAACGAACGTTCCAAGAATCTTTCATACAGTAATCTTTCAAACTAAAACTCGCAGAAGTGTTATCAGAAACGTACCTCAGAAGTTACCCTCTGGAAACTTACTCTGGCTCCAAGCTCAAAATGCACTCTGGTAATCGAGAGTCTTACACAATACAGGCTGATATGCCCATAAAAAATTGGATGCGGTTATATAATTTTGTTGAAATAACTTTTCTGGCCAACGACGGGCAAACCTCCTGGTCTTCTCCTGCAGGATGTGCTGCTTCAACCTGATGAGGGAAGAATTGGAAGAAGCAGCGTGAAACAGCAGCTTTGTCCGATATATTCCAACTTCTTGTACGATTGTACGGTCATTCGGAACGGACGTTGGCCCGGACAACATTCCGTTCCTTCCTATATATGCCCGACGCAATGAGTCAAGCGCCCTATGTCGTACTTCCCCTGTGATATTGCTGCACAATTTCCACTTGCATCCACTTGCATCCACTTGCCCAATTCATGTGGAAGCCACCTGGATTTCAGGATTTCTCTGCAGTTCTAAGGCGAACCGTCTTGGCTTCTCAAAGAAAACATGGGATGTACACTAGCATTTTGTAGCCGTATGTCATGCAATCATCCATCTGTGTCAAACATGCATCTAATGGATACGGCGGCATTGAGACTACTTTGCATTACTTTGCTGCAAGTCCCTGTATGACAAAACGCAGTGGCCTCAACCAGCAGCGCTTGTGCGGCATCACTGAAGTTGGCCAAAGCCTGTGGGGCTGGGGAGGCGTTGGTATATCTAGAAACGATGTATAACAATCCGTTGAAGAATGTTAGAGTTTTGGCCATCTAAAAGTTCCCGTTTGCACCTCTTCAGCCCTTCGAGCTTCTTCTCGAGCTGCTTCCTGAGCTTCTTTTGCTTCTTCCTCTTCTTCACGAAGCCTCTCCTCTTCGAGAAGTCTCTCCTCTTCGGCTCGTCGGACTTCTGCCTTGACGGTGCAGGAAGCGAGTGCGACATGCCAAAAGCAGAAACCCCCCAGCGACACGCCAAGAGCATAAAACTGCCAGCATGTCCAACATGTCTGGCATCATCATCTATCATACTTCAATATATCCAGATTTATCCAGATATATCCAGTATCGTGTTTATATGTGTTTATTGATGTTTATGATGTTTGTTGCCCCATGGTCCACGGTTCTCTGTCTTGGCCATGCCTCTTCGGCTCTGACCTCAATTCTTCGCGGCAGTGCCATGTGCAATTTCCGCTTGCCAGGCCACACTGAGCCTACTGGACTTGAATGGACTTCATATTTTACGATGTGTTGATGTTGAAAATGTTGAAATACAGGATGATACAATGAGTTTTGGTATGACATAGTGTGAGTATGATATGGTGATGTAGTATTCGGATATATTTGGCTGGGTTGGAGTGAATCAAGTGGCACATGAGGCGAAGAGGCTTGTAGAGTCTCTCCAACGCAATCGTCAATCGTTATTATCAACTGCCCATGGTATCACAGCGCGCTTTCTTACGAGTCTACTCAACTTGGCCCTGCACGACTTCTTCTATGGCAGAGGACTCCTGATCTGCAATTGACATCGCGGAAACCTCCAGGAAAGTAGCTTGTTAAGACAAAGCGTTACAAAGCCATCTCTGCACTGAACGAAAAAAATGCACAACACAGTCAAAATGACAGAAACATGTCAGATGCACACATACACCACCTGTCTTGCATGATGTAGATTCATCTGGCCTCTTGTTGTTCCCTTTCTGCCTCTGCTTTGGCACGCTGCGCTGCTTGTCCGGCAGCTTTCCGCGCCTTGCATGTTTGAGTATTCTGCGAAGAGCACTCTCCAAGGGCATGGAGGACAACGCAGAAATAAAATAAGGCATCCATCCTGCGCATCTTGTCCTTTGTGCTAACCCTGCATCCTAGCATGGACACGCCACATCTCCAGCCTCCATGGCAGCGTACTCTGCAGGTCCCAAATATGCGCGGAGGCAGCTGTCAATCTGCAGCGAAATCTTGCGAAATCGAGTGTCCACGACAGGCTACACAAAATGCAAAATGACTTCAAGAAAGACTCTCTGCGTCATGCCTCATGCCCTGCGTTTCTGAAAGGTTCCGAATCTAGCCCATCAACTGTCATCAACCTTAATATTTCATGTCCAGTGCCTCAGCCTGCATCTCTTGGATCCGTTCTAATAGAGTCTGCTGCTTGCCATATTTCCGGAAGTAGCGCCAGGCGTCAAAACTGGCAGCATGCATAAATGATTGGCTCAGGTGGCGTCACAAGAATAGGTCAAAGCATCATTAGCACAGCAGAAGGTCCTTCTTGTTGCGCACACACACACACAGGTAGAGCAAAACAAGAATGAGAGGAGAAGTTCATGTGCATGAATCATAAACTCTATGTGTGTATATTATATGTATATATACACAGGTATATATATATATATATATATTTACATACATATTGTACCTATAACTGCATATATATATATATATGCATATATATTTATACTATTTATCACACACAAATATATATTATATAATCATTTATATATATATAATATATATATATAGAGATGTGCACACCCTTTTGATCCCTTTTGCATCCTTTTTCCAGCTTTATTTGGCACGCTGAATGGATCTAGCAACAGAGACGGGCACCATGTACCCGCTTCATTGAGGAGGTCACAGCAGTAGAAACTAGGAGATTCAGAAATCCGACGCTGCTCAGGTGAATGTGCAAAATGTGCAATAGTTTCGTGGATGTTCAATGACTTTCTTCCTTGCAGCCTGCACACCCAAGTTTCGGCTCCAATTACTTTTGATATCTATTCTTGTGATATCTATTGATACCTATTGAATATCTTGTGATACACCGGGTGCTTTAAACATAATTCAAAAAACATGTGTATAGCTATGTTTTTTAATTTGGCAAATCGTTCCGGTGATTCCATGTTTGTTTAGTTGGGGGGGGTAAACGAAGAAAAACAGCTGGGCGCACAACTCGGGGGTTCTATGTTTACCTGGTCCGGAGTATCTATTGAATATCTTGTGATATTGATATTTTGCGATTCTACGATAGTTTACGTCGCAATATCCTGTTTCAATTGTCACTTGGACTGCTTGGAACCTCGGATTTGAAAGGAATTTGACGTTGATCTGGACGCAGTCACGACCTGAATTCACTGAGGGCGGAAATTAGCAAAGCATCTCACCACGTATAAATAGAAAGCATGAGCAACATGCCCATGTTCTGAGCCATATTTTTGTCTTGCAATGCAAAGTCCATCTAATTTATGATAATTCATGAGTGCACCATGATGTACCAACACTATCAAACACTGCACACCTTGCCGCTATGCCTAAGGCCCGCTCCCATACCTGTGTACTCAAACCAGCCCTTCACTGGCCACTCCTTGATGCCATTGTGCCGGGGTGCAGTGGACCGATGGCAATGACAACACTAAGCCGACTAAGCCAATACCAAAGTCCAGTGCTGAGGTGAAGACTGCCTCTTCCACAAGCCGCACCACCTTGTTCTGCTGTCTCGCCAGCTCAACGAAATTGCTGCAAATGATTTGCAATCAGTTGCCATCCGCAACCCAGGACTGGAGGAAACAATGGAGACAGTTCTCGTAGGCCCAGTGTAGGCCACGAGGCAAAAGGATCGCATTTGCCAGAAAAAAGAACCTTTGATGACAGGATCACTTAGCGCCAAGCGTATTTCCGGGCAAGCATGCCACGGACGCGAGCCTGAATTTTCGAGGCAGCCTCGTTGACAGAGCCTTAGAAGCACCAAAATGTGGCCCATGATGACCCATGCATTCGCCGAGCCAATGACTGTCCAGGAAACAAACATCCAGAGACGATGTTAAAGCATGCCATGCAAGCAAACATGCTTGGAGGACTTTGGATCTGCAGGGTGCAATGCAAGCGTAACTTTCAAGTTCTTCCGATGGCATCATTGAAACAGCATGAAAATGATGAAATCATGAAACACTGAATGTGTCTTTCAAGTCTTTCAAGTGTGTTGATTTGCCCTCCCCAAAAAAAACACACAAGTCAGCCTAAGAAGTCCTCAGCTTGTTGGTTGTAACAGCTAAATTTTTGAATGGATTTGAATTGACAGAGCTGTACATCACCTCAAGAAGCTTCCCACCGCTTCCTGAGACATCTGAGACTTATGAAATCAGTCTGGGTCGCCCTACTCTCGCGAATAAAATTTCTCAACCAGACCTGGCTACAGAAGCGGTGCATGAAGCTCTGCGCTATCTCAATCCTTGGGAGGGACCGCAGGAGCCAGAAACATCATGAAACATCACACAAGGCTACTTGGGAAGCAAACCTGGCATCAGAAGCTTTGCAACTCAACTCCTCCTCTGATTGCATGAGAGACAGAGAGAGAGAGAGAGACAGAGCATCACTGAGAAGTGCTAAGGGCGGCTCTTTTCAAGCTTCTTGCTGAAGTAAAGTTCTCTCTTCTGATCAAGGATGCCCTTGTGCCTTTGGCTGCACCATTTGAACCCCGCAATACGAATCCAAACAAGGGATGCCAACACAGTGAAACCGCAAAATAGGTGTTAATGTGTCAACCTGTCACGATGCTGAAGCTGATGATGTCGATCAACCACACCACACCATGGGAGATGGCTTGAGGATGCTTGAGGCAAAGGCCGAACCAGCCACCCCCGAAACATGCTCTGAATGATGGGTGCCTGGCAGGGAGAAAGAAGGCCAAGACCCTTAGACACTCATTGGTTGTGACTTGCCAATTGGTATGTGAAAACATATCATGACCAAATAAAGGCTTACATTTTTTCCAGGCAGAACAAGAACAAGTTTGTACAGGAATTTGCTCAGATCTGTGCTGCCGCTGCCCTCGTGGCAAGTTGATCTGCAGCCTAAGAATTGATGGTGCTCCGGCCGGTTTGTTCACGGTATCACCGTGCATGCAATGTGTCTTGATGCAGCCCATCCCCGAATCTTCAAGGATGATGTATCACGTTGTTTCTATAAATCTTCTATCGCCAGACATGGGGAACATTGCCCCATTTTTTTGGTTCATTCAAGGTGAACCACTGAGCAACTGCAAACAAAGGCTACGTTTTGCAGCCAGTATCCATCAGTTGCATGGCATTTGAATTGAACTCGCTGTTTCATCATAAAGTCTATCGCCACAAAGCAGGGTCTCAATCGTCGTCTGGCATCCTTGGCTGAAGATTGTGCTATGTCATCTTCCCTTTGAAACTTTGACTGTCGAAGTCTATGGCTGACGACATGTCTTGCAAAATCCTTGCATTTTGCCAGCCAAAGTTTTGCCAAAATGCAGATAGCTCGGAGTGGATCTTGAAATTGCGGTTTCCTCCTTAGTGGCGCTTTCCAAACGTTGAAACTGGCTTATAATATCTTAATATATATCTTATCATAACTGATCACAACTTATCATAGCTTGTCCGGGGAAGTGTCAGTCAAGTGCCCTGTCACTAAGCCAGGAGCCTCGCTCATGCTGGCGGAGACTTGAGAAAATAGCGGGGTGGACAAATAACGCTCAGCTGTGTCAGCAATCATGGCCAGCACCACCTGGGAATCTCGCCGGCATGTCCGAAGAACCCTCACAACGAGCATAACTAGCAACATCTTGGGATATGATACAGTGTTGTAAACTCCTGACCAAGATGCTACAAACAAAATCGCAGTTTTTGGACAAGTTGGAAGAAAAATGTAGCCCCTGTGCTTGCGTAGATGTTAGCATGGTGCTCTACCACGGTTTCTTTGGAATTATTGTCCCTGTATTTGATGGGTGGTTCATAACATACACCAAAACAAATTCAGAAAATCATGTCGTTTGGAATGAGTGGAACACATTTGAAACTATTGAGTCTGAGAAAATCCGCCGACCCCAGCGTGCAGCAGGGGGAGCGCGTCAGAGCAGCAACGGACGTAAGATTCATTATGCGTACTAAGGGGGTGGCGCCTGGGCACCGAGTTCGTCCTTCAGGAGGGTGGGGCTAAGGCCTTGCGAGACCAGCGTTTTCCAGCCTTTAAGCCGGTTTCAAAGGCAACGTTAGGCAGTAAGAAGGTGGCGCCTGGGCACACAGTTCGTCCTTCAGGAGGGTGGGGCTAAAGCCCTACGAGACCAGCGTTTTC
>BGPT01000925.1:399292-435015 GCA_003297045.1 Symbiodinium sp. clade C Y103 | reverse complement strand
TACCAGTAGTACCGCACAAGGCGGTGGCGGAAGTTTCAGGAATAGCAAACTATAGGAGAGGTGAGTTGATGGGATGCAGGAACGGCAGAGCAGATCCACTGACTGATCAAAAGGTGGTTGGAGCGTCGGCCTATCTATCTGTCTATCTATCTGNCTGAGGATCGAAGTAGACAAATAGTGCAGTATCGGCAAAGTAGGTCTCACAAGGGTACTTTTCTGACAATACCCAAAAACATACACTTATCGGATTTATTTAAATCGGAATTTTATCGGATTTTCTTGGGTTTTCCTGGATGTCTGGGCAACAGCAGTTGCAAATGACCCAACATGTCAAGACTATTCAAAACTTGTCAGGATCTACTTTCGAGTTGCGCGTGACAGACCGTGACAAACCCGTGACACCCCGTGACGAATACATATTTTTCTTACTAAAANCTGAGTCTAACTCCCAAATTTGTCGGAAAAAACCAGTTCCGTTAAGTATGGGAATTTGATGCACTTACCAGTTTTTAACCCCAAAGTAGTCAAAAAACAACTACTTTCTGATAAGTGAAGTTATAGCACCATCTTATGATCCTCAGGGATTGACAGCAAATTTATTCCTGCCCACATCGAAAAGGAAATGTATTAGTTAACACCACTGAACCACAAATGGACTTGCAAGTTTCATTGCCAACCACTGCAGTTTGCAAATACGAAATCTTGAACCGTGGGGCATGCCCAAATTATTGCTTCTGAAGTGAGCCATGGGCCCCTATCCCATCCGAATATAGTGGTTGGTTAGTAAATATTGCTATGGTTTTGAATTCACCGGCCCATGGTCTTTTGCCCCTAAAAAATCACCAATCAAGAGAGGTATTGAAAAAGTGGCTCAAGTGGCACCATCTACGTGTAGTGACTCATGCACTGCCGACTCCTGTCCATCCTTGCTATGAAATGTTTGTTGCACCTGCCATGGGCCCATCTTTGCATGTAGCACTCACGCGACATAAACCCTCTGCGGGTGGCAAGAGAAAAAAACTGAATGTAGCTGGACATTCGACGCCAAAAGAAAAAAGCATGTTGTCTAAAATGCGAAGCACCAAACAGCAACCCCAAAAAAGAAAAATAGAAAAAACAAATCCAATCCTAAAATAATGTTCACTCAAATAGTGCTAAAATGTGCTAAATGTATTGCAACTAAAAATAACACATGTTTTATTTTTTCCGGGGGATGGCTACTACTGTACATTATCAACAGTCAAGTTCAGGAAAGACCCTTTGCCAACGCCTCACTCTCCGGAACTTCGGAGCATAAATCCTCATTGAGGCGTCTTTCCATTGCCACTGCACGAGGGGACTTTCACAGCAGGCCATCTACAAGGGCTGGGAAAATGTTCCAATTTGGATCTGGAAAGGATCTGGAAAGGATCTGGAAACCATGACCTTGAGACAATCGCTCAATGGAGAAGTTTTTTTTCCTTGGACATTTCACCACCCAGGATCCATTCCTTTGCGCTAAACTCGCGGAAGCAATGCACGTCTGACAGCGCAGCCAGACATCCAGAATAAAAAAACATCGGGCGCTTGGATCTGCAACGTATCCCATCCTCTATAATACACCCCTTGCACGCGCCAAAATTCTTCGATCCACCACAACACACCAGGGCTTCTCAGGGTGCTTGTGCTTCTCAAGTTCTGAGACTTGAGGTCTGAGACAATCCCAATTCTCCCAGTTTCTATAGATCTGCATAGACAACCAGCCTGGCTGCGCAACGACGCAATAAAAAATGAAGAACTTGCTGAGCACTCAATGGCCAGGAGCTGAACTGTAGTTTCAAAACCCTTGATGCAAGATGCTTAGTTCGGGGGTCATACTATCCTTTATATAGGATGATCATAAACCATGAACTGGGAATCCGGTTTTTAACCAACCGGGTTTAATTGGAATTCAAAGGGTTTTTAACAGAAACAAAAAACAATTTGATGTTTCCATGGTGACTTGGACCTAAGTCATCACACTCCTTACGGCACCACTCTCCATATGGCCGGCTGTAGCTATGGGCCTCCCCACTACAATATGGGTGAGTCCTAAAATGGGGAAAGGTCTCCTGCAAGAGTAGAGGGCATCATGACCATGGGAGTTTGGGGTACCTTGCTGGACATAGCCATATCATGCCATATCACTGTATGTTGCAAGGAAGGCTTCCATGCTATCCCCCAATCTAAAAAGACTCTTTGCAGTGGTAATCAGTAGTGGTATACCAGTAGTACCGCACAAGGCGGTGGCGGAAGTTTCAGGAATAGCAAACTATAGGAGAGGTGAGTTGATGGGATGCAGGAACGGCAGAGCAGATCCANTGGAGCGTCGGCCTATCTATCTGTCTATCTATCTGCCTGCCTAACTAACGGACTAACTGACTAACTGACTAACTGACTGACTGACTGACTAACTAACTAACTAACTAACTAACAAACTAACTAACTGACTCACGGACTAACTGACTAACTGACTAACTGACTAACTGACTAACTGACTAACTGACTGACTGACTAACTGACTGACGAACTCACTAACTGACTAACTGACTAACTGACTGACTAACTCACTAAGTGACTCACTAAGTGACAAACTAACTAACTAAGTTGTTGAGTTGTTAAGTGGTTAAGTTGTTATTGTTAAGTTGTTAAGTTGTTCACTTGTTAAGTTGTTAAGTTGTTAGTTCAGTTAGTGAACTGACATCTCAAATTTTGCTTAAAACCCTCAGTTTTTGNATTGTTAAGTTGTTAAGTTGTTCACTTGTTAAGTTGTTAAGTTGTTAGTTCAGTTAGTGAACTGACATCTCAAATTTTGCTTAAAACCCTCAGTTTTTGACACTTTTGACTTCCAAATGTGCTTCGCGCCACAACGGCGTGCACTTTTTNTCGGATGGCCATCGAATCGTCCAAAAGTGGCCCGAGCATGTGGTGCTTTTAGCATTTTCACTTCCAAATGTGCTTCGCGCCACAGCGCCGTGCACTTTTTCGACATCTCAACTTCCAAAAGTGGTCCGACCATGCGGTGTTTTTACACTTTTCACTTCCAAATGTGCTTCGCGCCACAGCGCCATACACTTTTTCGACATCTCAACTTCCAAAAGTGGTCCGAGACCGACAGTTTTTAACACTTTTCACTTCCAGATGTGCTTCGCGCCACAGCGCCGTGCACTTTTTCGACATCTCTACTTCCAAAAGTGCTCCGAGAGTGGTGTGTTTTGCCACTTTTTACTTCCAAATGTGCTTCGCGCCACAACGCCGTGCAATTTTTGCACATCTTAACTTCCAAAAGTGGTCCGAAGCTGAAGTGTTTTAACACTTTTTACTTCCAAATGTGCTTCGCGCCACAACGGCGTGCAATCTCTCATCTGCCCAGATGTCTCCGCACCCGCCGCTTTAGCGAGCCTACTTCTCGACCCTCCAGAGCCACAAAACATTGGGAAAAACACAGTGTTTCGCGACTTTCTTACCTTTTCGCGCATCTGCATCTTCTCTCTTCTGACTTTCTCATCTCTTATCTTCTCTCTTCTGACTTTCTTCATCTTCTGACTTTCTTCATGGCTGAACTCTTCACATCTTGGCTCTTCTCACCTCTGCTTTTCAACTGTCCATATTGTCGGAAGTTTCACTTCTAAACTTCCTTCGATTAGGGAACATGACTACTGATTCAAAGCGCTTGATCATCCTTGATCCATGATCCAAGATCCATGGCAACCTGGGGAAAAACAGCGAAGAGACCCTCTGGTAATTTAAGATAGCTATGGAACATCACCATCTTTGATAGGTAAACTGGTACACCACCTACAATTACATGGGCCATTTTCCATAGCTATATCAATTTACCGGAGGGTACGACTCATGAGCTCAAAACATGAAGCTAGGGTGAACCCACAATCCGGAGGATTCCAAATGTGTATCTGGAGAGTTGAGCGTTGATCAACTTTGATCCAGTTGCATAAAAACAGTCATCCGAATACGTTTGGGTTGGTTCAAGGGAATAAACATGAGGAAACCATCCGATTTTCATGTTCCCTTCATGTACATGTATATTTCTAAAACATAGTTGAATAGACCAAACACGTATATAGAATGATGTGTTCCTATCTTTTGTTTTCCATTGAATAGAGGCCTTTCCTCCTCTGTTTAAATGTTTCCATGGATCTATATATCTGGTGTCATGGTCCAGTCACCTGGCTCCTGCATTGTCTCGCCAAACAGGTGGAGGACAACGCCAAGGTTGGTCAGTACTGGGCAAATCCTAGCCAGCAAAAAAAACATTCCCTATCTATCTAGATATCAACCATTCCGCCTAATGTTGGGTTCCGATTAGCGTCATGGACCTCTATATATTGCGATTTTGTTTCCAAAATAATTCAGCAACCTGAAATTCAGGGGCGGTGGGGCTCCAGTGTGCAAAGTTTTCTCAGCTCCAATCTTTTCAGGAGAAAAAAATAGATCCAGAAAATTTGGGGTGAAAAAAATCAAACATACGTTCTCCACCTTTCTTTGGGTAACTAAAGCTGTTCCATTTACTTTAGAAAGCCAAATTCATTTTGAATTCTTAAAATTGTAAGGTTCCCCAAAAGATCAATTTCTTATAAAACCCTTATTTAAAAAACAGCACCCAACCAATTGTTCAAGGGGGTAGTCCATGACTGGCTCAGATACACAATAATGGAATTGTTTGGATGGCAATCTATTGTGCACATACAAATTTCGGTGGTAAACAAAATCTCAAAACCCCACCTTTCTTTGGATAAAGTTGTTGCAATGACTTTAGAAAGGCATTTCTAGTCTAAGTTATTACTATGCAATTTCTATATATTTCTATAGGAATTCTATGGGATTTCTGTGATATTTCTATAGGATTTCTATGGGATTCCTATAGGAATTTTATGGGATGTGTGTGATAGTTCGAATTGATTTTTTTATGGAATTTCAGAAATTTCTATAGGATTCCTGTGGGATGTCTGTGACTGTGATATTTCTAGAAGGATTTCTATGGGATTTCTATTGTTTTTGTTTTTTTAACTTATCCTTAGATTTCATCTAGGTTATAAAGGAAAATCAATTGAACGTAGATTGAGATGATTTGAAATACTGCCTTTTCCTTTGATTTTCTTTTGGGTTTAAAAGGAAAATGAATTGAAAGCAATTTGATATGAATTGCAATCCTTATTTATCCTTAGATTCTTTCAGGGCAAAAAAAATGAAAGTAGATTGATATGAATTGCAATCCTTACTTATCCTTAGATTTCTTGTAGGTTGTAAAAGGAAAATGAATTGAACGTAGATGGATATGAATTGCAATCCTTACTTTACCTTAGATTTCATTTCAGTTATAAAGGAAAATTGATTGAATGTAGATGGGTATGAATTGGAATCCCTACTTATCCAGTTTTCTCGTTTAAGATTTAGAAGGAAAATCAATTGAAATTGAATTGACATCAATTGAGATCGTTACTTATCCAGATTTCTCTTTTAAGGTTTAAAAGGAAAATCAATTGAACATATTGAAAGTAAAGTTGACATCAATTGAAATCCCTGATGTTGATCATCCTTAAATCCCCAGATATCGTGCCATTTTTTGTGGAATTATTGAGTCCCCCTCAATTGTTTGAGCGGGGGGGGGGGGCCACACTAATCAGCAACCAACATTATTTCAAGAACCAAGACAAGGGTTATTTTCACCAGCTTGTAGGGCAAATACCCATCTTGATCCGGTTGGATGTTTTTGTTGTTTTTGTTGGGTGTCTTGTTTCGTACCCAGATTCTTTTTCAACCCTGGCAGCCACGGTCATGTGATGAGCTTCTGGCTCAAACGTACATCCTTTGAGGAGGCACCGACTTCCAACAGAATCTCACGGTCTTGTAGAGGGCGCACCCATCCTCCTGAAACGGGAGGGGTCAAACTCCTGGGTTGAAATCAATATGGGCGTCCGAAGAATTTGGGTATACCCCCACTTATGGCTATTTCAAACGCATAGTTGTGTATGACTAAACCTGGCTGTGAACTGAAAAGTGTGCGTGTTTTCCGTCAGGACAAAAAAGTCAGGGTAACTCTTTTACCCGTAAAACCAGCTGTTGTGTGGTTCTACAACGACTCACCATTGGTATTAACCATTGGTATTAACCATTACCCTCTGGTTATTTAACATAGCCATGGAAAATCCACTATAGATGGAGGTTTTAATGGGAAAATCATCTAAAATTAGCAAGTTTTCATGGCTATGTTAAATAACCACAGGGTAACTATTTAGATCAATCGTTTAGAGTTATTAAATGTTGACCCATACCCAACACATCCAGAACTTGACCCAAAGCCTTGGTCCGGGTCATAGAAGCTCCCAAGCGCTCGCTCGTCTAATTGCAGCGTGACCTGCATCAGAAAACACATCCCGATGGTTTATAATGGAAAATCATGGAACACATTGTTAAAATGGATGATTTGATCTGGGGTGCCCCCCCATTTTAAGAAACCTCCATATAAGATCCACGTACTTCATCTCCGGGAACGTGTGTTTTTTAAAAGTTGAAGTTGTCCCTTCATCTCTTGTTATATACCTTAAGACTACATCATTCTTGAGGAAAACCTGTGGACATGTTCTTTAATGGAGGCCTTTGATGTGAAGCATATTAGATAAATCCCATTGACATCAGTTTAAGATGGTTCAAGCATATTGCCGATCTACAGAATCCAGGCCGGTTCCCATTAAAAATGGAATGATTAATCTTGAAATGGAATATACTTACCTCACTCATACTTCAGGCAGACTCTGAAACTGCGTAGCTAGGCCCCTATACCTACACCAGTAATATGATTCTCAGCTGGCTAATATGTATGTATCTCCTTTTATGGAACCAGAATAGACTGGACTCTGTCTTGCTCTCTTTCTATTTATACGATGTATATATATATATATATATACATATATGTATGTATATATATACATATATGTATATATATACATATATATATATACACATACATATATGTATATATATGTGTATATATATATATATATTTGTGAATATATCTACAGTCTACAGTATCTATGGATCTATCTATACAGTATATATATATACATACATATATTATTAATGATTCTGGGCTAATGAAAATGTGTCATCACCTGCAAAAATCAAAAAGGCTCACAGACTTCGCTTCTTCCCTGAAATAAGTCTATTTCCCATCATTACCATCATTCGGTCGCGACGTGAGGTCGAATGATCAAATTTATCCGGATGAGCAGTGTTCAAAAGCCCTGTTGGTTGATGATTATAGGGGATTATACTACCTGATGTATTGAGTTGGGGATTATACTGGTCCAAGAAGGGAATCCCTGATAACCAACCATTCAGCACGGTTTCTCGCACCGTCGCTTTCGCACCTTACAACTCTCCTGCGGTTGCAAAGTCTCGGTGCGTGCGAAGGCTTTCAGGGCACGGGGCACTTGCAGCGTCGTGATGTACACCTGGCAGCGATGGGCACCGTCATGGACGTTGGGGATATAGTGACAAAATAGATAGGAAAATGGATATAGGATAATTATAGGATATCATATACAGGATCTTGAAACAAAAATGGGGAAAGTAAAGGGATTTGGATGAATCACAATAATTCACCAAGCTCACAAGTACGGCCATAAAATGGGGATTGCTGTCCCAATCCAAATCATAGTTTCAGTGACGTTGCAGTGAGGTCGTTACAGCTTATCCATAATAATGGTTTGATATGGTCATACGCTGCTTTTTAATGCATATATATATATATACATTTAGATATAATTATACCAGATTATCATAAACAATGAATATATCAATATCTACACTTGTTGGTTGATAGTTCGCATTTTGGATTTGCTCATGATGATATCAGTAGTTTCCAGGAAAAACCACAACGTGCAGCAAAACTAATGGATGTTGCAGTGGTGAAACATATCGGGTTTGGGTTATGCAAAACTTTTCTCAAGATATCTCAAATCCATTCTTGAATTCATCATTCGGACTTCCTCGTCATGCAGCCTTTGATAGCTTCAGGATAATCAAATACTTTGTCGTCTTGTTGGATGATTCTCTACTGTATATTACTTGAAGCATCCTTTTGCCCTCGACCCAAATTGCTACTGATATCACTGGGACCGAATCTGACTACATTAGCTTTGGATCATTCCCAAATCCACGATTCCAGTCCATTAGGATAATCACATGTTGTGATCCTCTTAAGCGCCATCACTAGCAATAAATTAAATAGAGATAGGTGATGATACGTCCGATAAAGCGACCTGATAGTGAAAGTCAATGCGTCGCAGTTTTGGTTGTGAAACATTGAAGTACGTGATGCCGAAAGCACTACAATGAGACCATTTACTCTCCAATTTGCTTACCCGTCAAACTCATGTACACTGAAGGTGCTCTGAAATACATATTGGATTGCGAAACCAGGAGCCACTACCCAACATCTGGGGTCCTTCAGAATTCTCTTGGAATGTTCACACCGTCTCAATTTCTCTGGGGGCCGCTAAGACTGTGACCAAACGGTTCAGGACCACCCTCTCAACTTATGTTGGCCACTCTTGGATGGGCTCAAAGGTTATTTTTGAGCAGGGTATCACATATTCTCTCATTTACAGCCGCACAAAATGCAATCTCTATGCCCAACTCACATTTACCTAGATCTGCCCTTGGATAACCTGACCTAACAATATAAGATCCCTCAAGTTCATTCATTTATGGATCATTTTGGCGGCTGTGACATATATTCATCGGTAAGACTTTCTACAGTCTTCAATTAGGTCCATCAATTGTGGTGGCAGTACCCTAAAAAGATCTCAAAGATAGCAAAGTAGTTTCCCCCGATTTCATTCAGATCTTGCTTTTCCATCTTGGGGGTTTCTATACCATGTTACCACTACGTCACGCATGGCATTTCCTCAGCGCCTGAACAACTTCAGCCCCCGCCACTGCGCCCACATTTTTCACCTGCGTGGATTCCAAAGAGAGGAACAGTTGGAGAAATCCCGTGGTAAACCCAATGCCCCGATTAAAAACCTCAAAGCAGGGTCAATTTATGTAAATTTTGAATGACATTGTGTATATGAAGTTGTGTATACTACTACCTTTACTAGTCGGATGATTGGTTTATGACCCAAACATATTTCGTCATTGGGCTGGTTTTTGGCATTGGGAGTGCCACATTCGTCAACTGGGATCAGTTCAATTCAGATTCCTTCGAGTAGGGCCACCCAACACAAACAATTCCTGGATACTTAGACCCTCCAAGTATCCAGAAAAATGGATCCAAGTCTCAAGTGTTGGGTATATGACCACATATTTCTAGATACTTGGAGGGTCTAGGTATCTCCTGATTGAATGGAAAACGCAACCTTCGTTTGGGAAGTTTGCAACCCAAACAAGGTTCCAAATTTCCAGGGAAGTGCAGTGATTAGACTCTTAAACTTTCTGTTGGACATGTCCACCAGAAGCCCAGTTCCATTCCTTAGTAGCTGAGGCGATGAACGAAATTAATTTGATCTGTCTCAGCATTCACGGGTTATATCGTATATAGTTATTTGTGTATAATAAATACTATAATTATATAGATATAGAATCACATCATACTTACACACCAGTTCTGATCCCTAGGATACTCCTCCCAGTATGATTGCCTAAAGACCATGTCTCCTAGTAGCGTCCTCGCAAATGCGGGTTGGTGTTGTAAGAATTCTGGTTGCGGACCGTAGACGCAATAAACGGTGTCATTTCAGCCCACGCTACCGTCAACCAAACTCAAGCAACTGGGCACTGTTCAGCAGAAAAACTTAGACTTGGTCAGCAGTGGGCTAATCTTCAGTTGAATTTAAATCATCGCAATACAACCCACAAGAAACAACCATCACCGAGTTTTGCGTTTACTGTTCAGCTGGGATGACAATTACCGCTGGTGCTGGTAGTGTTTTGTGCCAAACAGTTGAAGCCTGTGGCCATTTCAAGTCTCAAGTCTCAGGTCGCCATATGCTATGTTGGGTCATGCTATTTTGGTGATTCACATTCCATTGCCCTAGCGAGGGAAAAAGATCAAACTTTCGGGGACACCATGGTACTGTAATTTTTGAACCCCTAAAATCATCATCTACGGTTCACAAGTGGCGCTTCATTTTCATGGTTGATGAGCCATACCCGCAGTTGGCTGATGATGCTTGATTTTCATGCTTGATGATGCTTGAGACTTATATGAAACCCAGCCTATTTGCAGGTAAAATCCTCATGGATACTGTAAACCCAATATATACACAACCCAGCGTTCCAAGAGTTTGTTGAGCAAAAAACATCACAAAGCACAACTGCAGCAGAAAGTCTGAATGCAGATAAACGGAGATAACTGGAGAAACTATAGTAATTGTTCGGAAAATTGGGGATGATTCCCGTTATGAACCATGATTCCAGTAAGGTCTGTATGGTTTATGATTGGACTTTGACATACCAAATGCCAAAACTGGGTACACCAATAATCAGATGATTCATACTATACATATACTAAAATCTGTGGTCCCATAGAGCTTAAGACCCATGAAGTTCTCACCCTGGGTCCCACCTGCAGGGTGACTGTGGCGCATGTGGCTTTGAGCTCCACCTTCCGAGTCCAAACCAAACGGTAGCTGGTGGTTGCTTCCCCCATTTTTTGGTCACTACCCTCTGGTAAACTAACATAACTATGGAAAATCACCATTTCTAATGGGAAAAACAATTGTAAATGGCCATGTTCAATAGCTATGTTAGTTTACCAGAGGGTATAGGTTTTGACTCATCCATACCCATCCCCATTTCACTAATGGTTTTAAGATGAACCGTGACAAAAAAAGTATAATCCAACATATGAGTTAGTTCACTGTCCTTTCTTTTTCAGGCTGTTCGACGTTTTTCATCATTCCTCCATAAAAGGTGGATTAACGAGAGGGGGGGGTATGATCGGCAAAATTTGGTGGTTAGCAAAAAAAACAACAACTCCAACACCTGCGAGCAGTGTGACCTAGAAAAAGGGGGACGTAGCCAACAAACATTCGAGGAGAACACACATGTGGCTGTATAAAACAAGAAACATGAGGTTGCAACGGTAAACGTGAGGCTGTAACCCGATGGAACGAGATATGAACATCTACAAGCTCAACCGGGCGACTTCACCATGTTGACAAACTTGCTGGTCAGACTGTCTCTTTTTGTTTATGTCCAAAGCTGAAAAACCCTATGGTCCTATGGTTTGGGACGTTCTGAAGAACTCACGTGTAAGGTATCTACATATTTATCTATCCAGATATGTCTATATAATCCAACAGAATCAAATCCAATCCCATCGATTCCAATCTATCTGTCCATCTACCTATCTATCTATCTATCTAATTAAAATTATATATATCTATCTATCCATTTTATCTATCTATCTATCCATCTATCTATCTATCTATCTATCTATCTATCTATCTATCTATCTATCCGTTTATCTGTCTATCTATCTATTTATAATCTATCGATTTATCTATATATTTTATCCATCTATCTACTCCATCTATCTACTCTATCTATCTATATTATACATATATATTATACATCTATATCTCTATCTAGTTTATCCATGTATCTATTCTATTTGTCTCTCCATCTATCTATGTATCTATCTATCTATCTAGTTATCTATCTATTGTATCCATCTATCCATTCTATCTATCTACTCTATCTACTCTATATCTACTCTATCTACTCGATATATATATATATATCTCTATCTAGCTATCTATCTATCTATCTATCTATTCTATTATATTCTATTTATTCTATCTATCCATTCTATCTATCTAATCTAATCTAAACTCATCTAATCTAATCTATTCAATCTATCCAATCTATGTATTCTATCTATATATCTATCGATTTATCTATCTATCTATCTATTTATCTATCTATATATCCATCCAAATATATATATATATATTATATTTATTCTATCTATCTATTCTATCTATCTTATCTAATCTAATCTCATCTCCGATCTAATCTAATCTAATCTAATCTAATCTAATCTAATCTAATCTAATCTAATCTATTTAATCTATCCAATCTATATATTCTATCTATCTATCTATCTATCTATCTATCCATCTATCTATCTATCTATCTATCTATATTTCTGTCTATCTATCTATCTATCTATCGATCTATCTATCTATCCATCTATCTATCTATCTATCTATATTTCTATCTATCTATCTATCTATCCATCCAGCTATCTATCTATCTATCTATCTATCTATCTACTCTATCTATCTATCTGTCTGTCTATCTATCTATCTATCTACCAATCTATTTATCTATCTCTCTATCTTTCTGTATATTTATATAAATATCTACATATCTATCTATTTATCTATCTATCTAAGTAATCTTATCTATCTACGTATCTACTTTTCTATCTATATTTCTGTCTGTCTATCTATCTATCTATCTATCTATCTATCTATCTATCTATCTATCTATTTATATATTTATATATCTATATGTCTGTCGATCTGTCTATCTATCTGTCTATCTATCTATCTCTCTATCTATCTCTCTATCTATATATCTATATATCTATCTATTCTATTCATTCTATCTATATTTCATTTATCTAATCTAATCTCATCTCATCTAATCTAATCAAATCTAATCTCATCTAATCTAATCTACTTAATCTATCCAATCTACGTAATCTATCCAATCTATCCAATCTATCTATTATATTCTATCTATCTATCTATCTATTATATGTTATTCTATCTATTCTATCTATCTATCAATCTATCTATCTATCCATCTTTCGATCCATCTATCTATCTAATCTAATCTAATCTAATCTAATCTAATCTAATCTAATCTATTTAATCTATCCAATCTATCTATTCTATCTATCTATCTATCTATCTATCTATCTACTCTATCTATCTACTCTCTCTATCTACTCTATCTATCTACTCTATCTATCTACTCTATCTATCTACTCTTTCTATCTACTCTATCTATCTACTCTATCTATCTATCTATCTACTCTATCTATCTACTCTATCTATCTACTCTATCTATCTAATCTATCTATCTACTCTATATATCTACTCTATCTATCTACTCTATCTTTCTACTCTATCTATATGTCTATCTGTCTGTCTGTCTATCTATCTATCCATCTATCTATCCATCCATCCATCTATCTATCTATCTATATACCAATTTATCTATCTATTTATCTATCTATCTAATTATCTATCTATCTAATTATTCTTATCTATCTACTCATTGATCTATCAATCTATCTATCTATCTGTCTGTCTGTCTATCTACCTACCTATCTATCTATATATCTATCTATCTATCTATCTGTCTGTCTATCTATCTATCTATCTATCCATCTATCTATCTATCTATCTATCTATCTATATTTTTATCTCTCGGTCTAATATATATTTATCTATATATATATATACCTATATCTATCTATTCTATTGATTTTATCTATCTATTCTATCTATCTAATTTAATCTAATCTCATCTCATCTAATCTACTCCAATCTCATCTCATCTAATCTAATCTACCTAATCCATCCAATCTATCCAATCTATCTATTCTATTCTATCTATCTATCTAATTATGTTTGTTCTATCTATTCTATCTATTCTATCTATCTATCTATCTGTCTATCTATCTAAGTACTTTTATCTATCTTTTCTATTCTATTCTAATCTGTTCTTATCTATCTAATCTATCCAATCTATCTATCTATTCTAGTCTATTCAATGTTCTTCTATTATGTCTTATTCTGTTCTGTTCTGCTCTCCTCTATTCTATGGATTCTACATTTATGTATATGAATATGCAGTATGTGTGTATATGTGTATATTACATATACCACCACAAGGATTGTTCTTTGTGTTATTTTGTATTCACCTGCCTGGCTTGCCCCGGAAACTTCTCAAATCTCTGGAGGTAATTAGGGGGTTGTGGTTGAACATGTTGCTAGGATGTTACCCTGTTGAGCCTGTTACCCTCTGATAATGAAACATAGCTATGGCTAAACAGCATTTTTGATAGCTAATCATCAGACTACACAGGCCATTTTCATCCATTTTCCCTATGAATTCCCCTAGGGGGATCTCTTCTTTTGCCGTTCAACATGTGCGGCACCTGCAAGTCACTGTGCTCAAAGCTGGTGTACGAAAGCCTAGGAAAGCCGGTGGTTGGTCAAGTCGTCCCCAACGAGGTCTTATCATTTTGGATCCGATACAATCCCTTGCCCCTAATATTCAGTAATATCATTGTGTGGTCCATATAGGGTATAAAAAATATTCACTGGATGGGATACATAACTCATCTCCAACATGGACAACCAGGGTTTTGATGTTTTGGATACTATATATATATATACAGTACCCCAAAACAGGGATGGTTTTTGACGTCCATGGTTGGTTCCTGGGATGGTGAAATCCTGAGCTTAGAGTATCAAGTCTTCTAGCAGGGTATGATAATGACTGGTCACCACTATTGAAGTCATACAAACCAGTAGGGTCTACAAAGCACAACTAGCACATAAAGCATCTCAACCGGATATGTTTGACATATTAACTTATGTAATCTTATATATATACATACATATATATATACGTATATATATATACGTATATATATATATGTATGTATATACATATATATATATATATGTATGTATATACATATATATATATACATATATATATATGTACAGCTATACATTTATATATATATATGTATATATATGTATATATACATGTATATATATATATACATATATATGTACATTATATACATTAGTTATATGTGCTGTTCAGCTCACGTGTACTATCGGCTATACTTCATTTATAGTCATTGATACTCTATGATTTGGTTCAGTATTGAATGGCTATGATGTCAAAACCCTGGCACCCTAGGTACCCTTCAAAATAGATGGTTGGTGGATGTTTATTCCCCAAAATAGGATGATGATAGGTTTCGACCCATCCCCATATGAATGTACACATGTATATATATATATAATTATGTATATATATACATGTACACACAGGATTTATGTATATTCCTGTATCACATTGTCGATCTATTTCCTCTGTATACCATCTGACTACCCGTCACCTTTGGATTGAAAAAGTCGTCCCAGTGACCCGTGGCCAAAGTGGAAGGCAGGATCCAGCTCGCCATTGCGATAGCCCAAGTGCAAGCCCTCGTGATATTCCACATCACCTGAATGGCGTTCGAGATCGTTCGAGTGAGAATCCAACATGTTTCCGAAGATTCAAAGTCACCAAAATACTTTGGACATCTTGGGACCCTTGAAATGTGAGGATCATGTGAGGATCAAGACAATCCCACACCCCCCAACCCCCCCTATCTAATATATTTTTGGGATCCTAAATTTAGGGTTTCGTGTCATACCCAAATAGATGATCGGAAAGTGGTTATAATACATTGGCTAATGATTAGATTTATTATGGATATACACTTGGATTGATAACAATCAACCAATTCATATCAATTTACACCTGCGGGCCCAATCGTTTGCCCATCATCTCGGATACAACCATCTTTTTCTAACTTAATCATATACTCTCTGGTTGTTTAACATAGCCATGGAACATAGCCCATTGCTAGATGATAAGCATGGCGATTTACCCATTAAAGATATTGGTTTTCCATGGCTATGTGAAATAACCCAAGGGTATTTCACATCATCTCCACAAACTATCCCTGTATGTGTGGAACAGCTGAACTATCCCTGGAAAATAATTATCCCATCTCCACATCATATACTCTCTGGTTGTTTAACACCTGGATCTTGTGCCTCAGCCACCTGGAGAAGTCCCCCAGCCCCCACCTGGTCGATCCACCTTTGAAGCTCGGGCGACTTCTGAGGAGGCCTGCAAACGTTCACTTGGATATGGCAAATGGGACGCATCTGGAAAAAAAAAAAAAAAACAACACCCTTCAGAATCATATATATGACTATAATACTATATGTTATATATATATATGTTATATATATATATATGTTATATATATATATATGTTATATATATATATGTTATATATATATATATATGTTATATATATATATATATGTTATATATATATATGTTATATATATATGTTATATATATATATATGTTATATATATATATATGTTATATATATATATATGTTATATATATATGTTATATATATATATAAATAGTTATACATAAATGATATACATATATATATATATATATACAAGTACCAAGATAGATAGATGGATAGATAGATAGATCGATAGATAGATCGATAGATAGGTGGATGGATCGGTAGATAGATAGATAGATAGATAGATAGATAGATGGATGGATCGATCGATAGATAGATTGCTTGATCGATAGGTAGATAGATTCCTTGATCGATAGACAGATATACGGAACCTGCTTAGACACTCAACTAACGTCTCAAAATACGGGCATGTTCCACTACTCTTTTCTATGTGTATCCGAGCAGCTTGAGGAGCTCTACAACGTGTATGAACAGATTCAAAAACGAAGAACGCGACAGAAAGGGATCTACATAGGGATTTATCCACATCATACAGTCAACAAAAGGCATGCTTGCAGGGTTGACCACTAACGAATGTCAAGGGGTATGGAGGTGCAACCTACCAAAATGAAGGTTTCCAGTATTTGGATGTCTCTGTTTGCAAGGCTATGATATGAGTCAAAATGGGGAACCCCAATAAAGTACATGAATTCCCAGACTGATCTAAGTCAAAAGTGTGAACCTCTGAGTGCACATGAATTCCCAGACTGATGTCTGCAAGTTGTGCCCATTTACCTCTTGAAGGGTTAGCGAAACATCCCATCAACCATCTCTGAATGTCTTCACGTTGCCCAAATCATGAGACCCCTAAATCTATTGGTTGATGATCATTTTCCCTATAAATGGCCATAACATGCCATACCTGCGTACAGTGATATAATAGTAATATATCCTATGTTAAGTTATGTTAAGACCATTTTAGACCTATTTACCAACTCCCATCTTGGCATTCCCCAAGATCTCGCCAACCTCACCTCAGCTAGGCATCGCGGCCAGCTGGTGGGCAAACGCCCCGCGGGACAGGCGCCCAACAAACACTGAGAGATCGAAGCAGCAGTGCATTCCCCACCAAAATATGACCTCAGGAAGCGCAGATGCGGATGGGGGATGAGAATCCCAATTCCAGATGGGTTGTGGTTGCGTCATATTGGCTTTCCAGCAATTTACCCAGGTGTTAGTTCAGCTGTCAAACACATGCTTACTATAGCTCATGTATAGGTTCACGGGTTCCGCGAACAAAATGAACTAAGGCACTAAAAGTGCAGATTTTCACTTGTTTTATGCAACGCATCATGATTAAACTTATGTGGGCACAAATGTATGCTATACAATGCTATACATACACTTTAAAAATCGATTAAAGATATGTTGAGCTCACTCACCCCAGCACATCCAACATGGTGCCGAATCTTTTGCATGGACAGCTGGTTTCCTGTAAGTTTCAAGAATCAAAGCCGAAGCCAACACTTTTGTCACGGGAGCCCATTGATGTCCTCCAAGAAACTCGATCTCCAACTTTGCGACAATCCCAGACGGTGCAAGTATGAGAAGCATGAGTACAGTAGCAAATTCCCACTTTCTTGGCTTACCCCGCTTTTGAGTGGCTAACACTTCCTAAAAGCATGGTCATTCAGTCTTGAGTGACTTAAGTGTGACTAATCTTGGCTTCAGGTAGTTGGTCCAGCCCCTTTTTTTCTACCCTTTGTATAGCTAACTTGGCAGTGGAAATCTGCCAGTTTCAAGTGTACAACTCCGATATTTCTAGGATCTACTGAGAACTACAATCTGCACCAACCCCACAAAAAGGAAATTAAAAAGAAAGAACAGTAGTTATAGAAAAGTTATTTGCAGAATTACTGCTGACCAGTGGGATTTTACTGTTCTCTTTCTTTTTTTGTGGATTGCCAAAAACCACTGGGAGATTTTCGAGCCAGGCGACAGAAGCACAGCATCCACATCCTCCAACCAAGGGAGCTCCTGGTCTGCGGGAACTTCCCACGACAAAAAAACGTCTTATGTAGCTCTGGAACATCACCATCTTAAGGAATTTAATCTATAAATTACTATTACCCTCTGGTTATTTTACATAGCCATGGAAAACGGGCCATTCAGAGATGATTTATAGTGGTTTACCTACTAAAGATGGTGGTTTTCCACGGCTATGTTAAATAACCAGAGGGTAATGAATCAGTTTCCATAGCGATGTTGAATTATAAAATGTCCCCCTGATCCAAAAATTGTGATAAGGAATTGAGACCGGATGACATCTGTGCTATGGTCAAGTTTACATGGGATGAATGCCGACCCTGGTCATCCCATGCTACGGCAATCCAAACATACTGTGTACATACCCTCTGGTAAACAAACATAGCTATTGAAAATGGCCATTTATAGTTGATTTCCCATTAAAAATGGTGATTTTCCATAGTTATGTTAGTTTACCAGACGGTAAATACATAAATCCCTAATGGATTGATGACCATCCCTTAATATTCATGCAGAATCCAACTTTAGACCATCGCACATCTGGTGAACCCAAGAAAAAAAACCGTTCTGGGGATGGTCAAATTGGAGTTTAATGAGTCATGTTCACTGCATGCTGGCATCCTTCAAACCCGTCCTTTACTGTCAATCTTAGTTTCGAGGGGTTACCGGGACGAAGTGTGGATGTCATTCAAATGACGTCTGTCGAAGTTTGTGGGCCCCAACGGGCCCCTGTTGTATTGTACATGTATACATTGACACAGAAGACATGTTGACACCAAACGAGTTGCCTTACAATTTTTGGGTAGTTAATTGCACAACAAACCCACTGGATCCCGATCCATTGGTCCATTGAATCATCGGAGCAGTTGTCTTCTAGTATTGGCATCCCAGAGCACTACTGTTCTGTATATCACAATGTCTTTACCCTACAGTACCTTAAACAATGCAAGACTCCTTGATGAATTTTCACATACATGTTTTGACTCAGCGGATCTTGTTCACACTGTTCGTGATGTTGACATTTAGATGTGAATGATAACTTGATCCATGCCTAGACAACGTCCTAATGATGAGCATGTCGATATCCTGCACCATATATTGCTCAAATCTTGGCACTCTATTCCACCCTATGTCGTATCACTCTATGCATGGATTGTGTGCCATTAACTGAATGAAACCAAACTTAATTCACCAACATGACACGTTTGGTAAATTTTGGGCATGATAGCCCTTGCTATCCATTGTACACCCATATCCATTTCGCGCCTTTGGGCTTCCCACATTCAGCACCACCACCACTGCTTTACCGGCCGCTCGTGCAGCAGCAGCACATCTGCGAACCAGTTCGTCCTGCATCTGCTGACTCTTTGAGGGTTCACATGAGAATGGGATGGGTCAAAATCCCTGGGACCATGGTTTTCGCCTTTCGCTGGATTCTGATACCCTCAAGTCACACGGAAGATATTTTGTGGCCATCTGGTTAACAGTCATTGTGTGTTGCTGGATCTCTCACTGGTCCATCAAGTCAAACATCCAATGACTGATCCAATGTGAGGGTTATGAGATTTAAGCCACAACCAAATCTTGGAATCTGTTTTTTGCAGGTGAGACCACTTCCAGTAGCAGACTGGAAAGCAGACTTGTCCGGACCGTGGCCCAGTCGACCAACATCGACCAGATTGAAACGTAGGGAAAATGCTGACCTTTGGAATGTGCACTTTCAACAAAAGCACAGCCTGTGAAATCAGTTGGTAATTGCTTGGATTCATCCTGATTTGATTTTTGGGTGGCTTCTCCAAACCGCCTGGCCTGGCTCCGTACTTAAGGTACAGCCAGGGCACTAGGGGCCCTTGCATCTCGCAGTGGTTAGAGTAAGCTGAAGCTATGAGAGTTATGTATATATGAGTGAGGAAATGTCACTGAAACAATTGTTTGCACATTTGTATTTTTTGCAGGCCCCGTTAAAACACCTGGGTACTAGAATCAGTTGTAAGCAAGTCAAATCATTGGCACCGTATTACGGGTTGCATGTACCCATCGTGGCAACGGAATGCAACACTTGGTGCCTGCAGTGGACTGTCACAAAAACAGTGTTTCTTTGTTTCAGAAGAAATTAAATAATCAGGTACAAATCCTCAAACCAATGTTTTAAACTTAAAGAGAAACATCACTTTCCACTCTCCTATGGAACAAATTGCTGAATTGATCATATCCAGAAAATAATTCGTCTAATCTGGATATCACTCCAACTACTTTATCAAACATGAAACCATTTACCTCACTATCTTCCAGTATACTATATCCTAGAATCCATATAGTTGTCTCCATAAATCATCCACTACGCCCAAGAACGTCCCCAGTCCTGTCTCCCTGGGAGGCGCATATGCGGCTGGTCCACCCCTTCGCACTCCCAGAAGCCGTCGGTGCCTGCTCGACTTAGAACAATGGGGGGTTGATATATCTGTAATAATGTCGCAGCAACATCTTAATGATTATGAAAGATTCTATGTACTGTACATACATATACAGTGTACATATCTTTTGATCAACCAGCAAAATCTTCAGAGACTTGGAACAACTTGGAACCATGGTTTATAATCGGGTGTTTAAAAATGGGGGGTTGGACAACTTAAGAAACCCCACTAATCAGTCCCGGTTGAGTTTATAATTAGGTCAATTCAGGGGATTATCCCCAAAATAGTGGATAACCGTCCTTTATTGTCACATATTGTCACTTACCAGCAGTACATACCTGACCTACAGCTCTACTCCACAAATCCCCAACCTTAGCCATGGCTTCTTCATGGCTTTCCCTTCGAATATCACATGTCTTCGCCATTCTACCATCCACCGTTTGAGAGCAGTGGGCAGAAACCTTCTCTCATCCCATTCTACTGCTTGGTTCACTCGGATTCTCAGTTCCTGGACGACCGAAATCAATGGTGTTCAATCATTAACCAGTGAGTATGACCTAAGACTCTAAGACATTACCATCCACCTGCAACAATTTTGGCCATGCAAATCCCATCAAATGGTTGATTCATAGTATCAGGTAGTATAACCCACTGCACTCACCAATCAAACATCACCAACGAAGTACTTAGAATTATTGCCCATGATGTTTGTTGGTATATAAATCCCATCAACTATAGGTATAAGTATCATAAACCATAGTGAAATTGGAGTTATGTTCCCCAACTTAGCTATTGATTGGACCCCACTTCAAATCCCTTCACCGACCAATTGGGTCGTCAGGTCATTGCCTACCACCAAGACCGTGGCATCGCAGTCGGCCGCCAGGGCTTCCGCGCGCGTCATGGATCTGGACTCGTTCTCCAAAGCCTGGTTTCATGGAATTGAATTGTTCATCAAGGTTCCATGCGTAAATACCACATGTATCCGAACATGTCATGGTTGAACATCATGAAATATCATTGTTCATGTTGAAATACATCGAAATACCACGTGTTTGATGGTTAAATACCGAATATTGCGCATATCATATGCCCAATGTTTCAGCCAAGTTTTCATACTGAAGAATTAATCGCAATTTCTCATGTTTTTCATTACCAAATGGTTCATGCCTGCATTTCGCTCATGGTGAAACAGAATTTGTTCATTGTCAAATACCACATGTTTCACGCCAAAAAAACAAATTTCCTACGGGTAAACGGGTAAATAATTATACATTGTTTCCATGGCTACATACCACTTCTTCTACGGCAAAACACTGTGGTTTTCACTGTTACCTGCCAATTCATGGTGAAATACATTGAAATACCACATTATTGTCATAGTTTACTCAGTTTACTCCCACTGTTTCATGGATAACTTTTCCCTGCCTGGACATGTCGCTGTCTCAGCCCCTCCGCGCCAATGACGCCCAGCGCGCCCCCAGCGCCCACCAAGGCCGCGCAGAGCGCGGCACTGCCCGCAGCAGCGGCGCAAACGCCAGCGGCGGCGGCCCCACAAAGGCCGCCCACGAGGAGGCCCCAGAGCATCATGGTCTGGGAGGGACTTTCGACCAGTATTTAATATGATAATATATATATATATATATTTATGTATATATATTTATGTATATAGAATGTTCTTCTAGTGGTATTATAATGGTATGAATATTAATAATGATTGTATATATATATATATATACAATCATATGTATATAATGGTACTATGACGGTACTCCAATGGTCTTCTATAATGGTATTCTAATGAAATTCTACTGGTGTTATGATGGTAAGATAATCACAAAGATGAAAGGTGGTGCCCCAAAATTCTAGCTGAGTCAGTTTATATCACTAGTATTCACTAGTATATACTACTAGATGTCATGGTATATATACCCATACTGGTTACCAAGTGCTTTGGGGGAGATGAAAGGTGGTGCACCATTCTTAAATGATGGGACACCAACCAATCAGATGGTATTACACTGGCAACACACTGGGAACATAATAGTAATACAATGGCTACCAGTATGTGGGAAATGGCTGCTTTTTCTTAATACCATATGGTGATAAAAAGGGACACTCCTGGTATATTCATGACATGTTAATAGCATTTTAATGGGGGATATGAGGATCTGGCTATGGGTCAAAACCTTTGCTGAGACCCTGGCACCCTCGTGAACATTGTGGGTATTGGTGGTATGGCTGGATGTTTATCACCCAAAATATGGCAATATATATATATATATAGGTTTTGATACAAACCCACATTGATGGGGACCGTCCGTCTAATATCTTCCGATTCATATGGATTGTTTGCCTCAACAAAAAGAGATGGGGTATACCCTCCAACTATCTTTGGGGTCTAGTTATTTTTGAGTGGATGCTATTGTAGACCAACCTATCTGGCTAATAGCTTATCGGTTCTATCAGCAAAAACGGCGGACTTCACCAGCTTTATGAACACAGCCCCATACATTGCAGAGCATAAAATTATGAACATCAGATCTATCTTTTTGGGAACCATGCATACTGCATACTTATCAAAATTGCAAGTTGGAGGCTATATTGTGAGACAGAGCCAAATCATGTTGTTGGTTCTATATCCCATTATCTCTCCACCAAATTCCCATGATTCTTGGTTTTATGGGGTACCCTCTGGTAATCAAACATGGCGCTGGCAATGGAAAATCCCCCATAGATAAAAGTTCCCATTGCAACCTCCATCTATACGGGATTTTCCATTGCCACGTTCAATTATATTAACGACATGAACACTCACGTCCCCTTCTCCACATCCATCACCAAGCCATGCCAAGCCACGCCCCTCCGCTCCACTCCGCTTCCATCACCGCTGCCCCATTCCATCGACACAATGCTCTTGTGCGCCTGGTAAAGCCAACAACGGAATAGCAATGGTCCCCAAAATGGGAGAATTATGGGATAAACAGTAAACATTGTTTCATCAAATAACTGTGGAATAAACCTGGGAGAATGAACATAAACAATCCAAAATTGAGGTTTATCCCCTATTTGGGATGATGAGAAATGACCAAGTGGTCTGTGAATGGGTTCATTATTGGTTTGCCACATTGCTGTCAACCCCGGACGTTCCTTCACAGCTGTTGATCATTTGGGGATTCCCATTTTAGTAGATGGGATTGGGCTATTTGGGGGGACGCCCCATCCTTACTTTCTCAACTCAGGTGTATTTTATCTTATTTGTCCGGAGTTGACCCCCAAAGTGGTACACGGTGGAACTATGAATTGATTGGGATACAATGACAACTTTAATAGGATGTAATCCAGGATATATAATCGACACTGTCTTACTATGTTATCGGTTTGTCTCAAAATTCGCCATTTTGCTCGGGGAAATGATGACATCACCAATGGGTTACCCAGATTTCAGACAAACCCAGATGCTTTCTCTCTGGTCGGTGGTTTCGACCGAAGAAGAATGTCATGATCTTTGAAATTGTTTCAATTGAAGGCATCATGTGCGCTGTATGGCGAGTTTGTTTCAGGTCACTATGAGTATGCAGAAATATGCCACTATCAGGCCCAACACCAACAGATCACCCCGCGACAAAAGGTGTACAACGTCATTTCCCATAACAAATCACCGAAACAGGTGGGGTCCTTTTTGCTGCTTTCCTTACCTGAACCTGGTCATTTTGGGGTTTTGGCTCAACTTCATAATGTTATCCTTAAAGACCTTGGTAATACTAGGCTGTGAATGGAAACATCCGCCATCTGGATCAGTTTAAATATAGAAATCCAAAGGCCCTGAGTTGTCAGATTTGAGGCCATGATTGTACATTGTTGATCTGAAATGTGAATTACATGATTTAACTATCACCCTTTCATAATGATTTCTCCAAGCAGAAAGAGGGCCCGATTTGTGATGATTCCTGGTGCAAAATGTCCAGAGCCATGCGTGAAGGGTTGTTATGTTTCATTGGTGATCATCACCATTTGGGGCAATTCATCACTGTTTAACTTAAACACCAAAAAATGTCGTCAAACACCTCACCCAAGACTTGGGATATAGAAGCCAATAACTCAGTCTATTGATAAAATGAGTGGTTAATTCTCAGTCTGTTGGGAAATCAATGGTTAACCCCCCTCAAACATAACCATTGACTTTAGACTACAGATTGGTTTCCCTTTAATTTAACCTTACTAATCAATTAACCAGTGGGAACCATTCAATGGTTTAAAATGGTTTAACATGGTTTAACCATGTTTAACCATGTTTAACCCATATGAGAACCCCCGGTTGGCTTCCCGGCTTCACTTCCCCCATTCGCCTCGTCAGGGTCGGTATGTCGCAGGCCTAGGGGCCGCAAGCATGGCATCAGGCGGCGGCGGAAGAACTCCTGACAGGGGGAAGGCAACATGGATATGGAGGTTTCCAATCCATAGGGATACCCCCAAATCATCCATTTTAGATCCGGATTTTCCATTATCAACCATCCATTGTTGGGTACCCCCATTTTAGGACACCCCCATATCTACCTTCTGGTCATTTAACATCTGGAAAATGTCATAGGGACATCATTATGGGATGTAAACAATCAATCAGATACAGCAACCATAATCAATCAGTATATCTAACCTGCTATATGGATAACCTGGATACCGTAAATCTCTCCAATTGATCGGATGTCCAATCCAGCATGCCATAGCTTTGACTACCGGAGGGTAGCTTTGGAAACCACCGTTTTTCATGGGTCAATGGTAGAACTTTTCATGGCCCATGGCTTTCATTGGGGGGACCACCTATGCATGCCTCTCCCCTGGCAGTCCAACATGTCACTGGAACAACCCCAATTCAAAGTGCATTTTCTATGTGATAGTTTCTGTGGCAAGGTTTGTTGATCGAATCTAGACATATCCAGAGGTCACAGGGTCCCTGCCTTTCCCTTCGCCAGATTCTGAGCTGAAGATTTTTCTTCGTGCGGCCCCGAAGAGACACCATTCGAATCCCATGTCTGATACTTGATACCGCCCCAAAACAGATTCTAGACTCTATATGATTTCCCTACAATAAACATTGCCATGTTGCATGGTTAGGCTAGACTACTGAAGCTATTGACAAAATAACGAGAAGCCCCTGACACCCGGAGCAAGCCGTCGACCTTCTGGGAACAAAGGGACGCAATCTGCAGAATGACATCCAGCAGTTTGGCCTGGCCGATGGAACCTTATCAGTTTGGTAAAACCAATGATCATCAATATATTGCGTAATGATGATTCATGATTCGATGATCGTGTTTAATCTCCATGAGAAGAATGGAAACCATGTATAACAACATTGCTTCTTGGTGGTTTCTTGATTCCCAGAAAGAAAGTTAGGATGCAGAGCAAACACATCGAATCAAAACAAACATTCGTGAATCTCTAGAAACACAAATCGACTTTCAGGAAAATCAGAGCAATCAAAATAAGTCCAGGAACATCTCTGAACACTCCAAGTTAGTCATGATTTCATGGGCGGTGGTCTGCAGGGCCACCATTTCTTCGCCTCAAAGTGGAAAGAGATGGGCTGCCCATTGGCATCACAGGCACCCATCCTGGACACTTGGAAATGATGCGAAAAAAACATCATCGAACGACCATCCTGGAAATACGGTTCCATCTTTTTTGGGGGTTCCTATAAGACTCCCAGGGGTATGATCCAAAAGGGTGATGATTAAAGAGCATATTCAAAGCAATTCAAAGCTGTCTTAAGTCCAAAAATGGTATCTTTCCCCGTGAACACCCGCAAGAATATGGGTTCGAAAGGACCTATTGGATGAAATTCAACACATGGTGATATGGTTGGGCCTGAGAATTGCATGGAAACGTCCCAGCAACACCGAGTCCTCACCTCTTCAGCCCTTCAAGTTCAGGGTTTTTGGTGGGTCTCTGGCCCATCATGCAGCCGGTCTCGTGCACCAACCTCGGTGGAAGAATGGCCAACATGGTGCGCCAGATTCAAGGTGATTTGGACATATGGAATCACCGAAATTATGGATGTACTATTTTCTAACAAAAATCATCAGCAGTAGATTCATGATAAGTAGGTTTACAGCTTTTTGGCAGCGTGACCCATCTCTGACCTCTGATCATGAGCCTGGGCATATCTCACAAGGGTACAGCTTCGAACATCACGGTCTTCAGTTTGATGTTCTGTGAGTAAATTGTTTTCGAACTTTCCCAAGCTTTCTATTCCCTTTTTCCTTGGTAGATCATCTTCACCAGTCAGTGGTCCTTCCGCCAATAAAGACCAACATATCCACCCAAACACACCCAGAGTTATTTGGGTGTTGTCCCTAAAAGTACCCACAGAACTCTCATGAACTCTCCAGCAAAGATGTGGATTTCAAAGACAACAATGTTGGTGGGCAACATCCTCAATCATCTCAGTTTAGCACAAAAATGACATCCAGCTGGTGGTTTTGGGAGAATCCCATTCCTGGAGTACATTAGAAATCATCTTGAAACCACCAAGCAGCCATGAATGCCGGCTATATAGCAATCGTTGTGTATATATATATAAGTATATATATAAGTATATATATATAAGTATATATATAAGTATATATATATATATAATTATATATATATAATTATATATATACATACATACATACATAACATAACATAACATAACATAACATAACATTACATTACATTACATTACATTGCATTGCATTGCATTGCATTGCATTACATTACATTGCATTGCATTGCATTGCATTACATTACATTACATTACATTACATTACATTACATACATCAATACATATATATATGTAGATATACATCTTTATTATATATATACATATATCTACACATGTATATATATATATATGTATATATATACATATTATAAATATATATATATATATGCAAAATTGTGCAAATATATAGCCCATCTTTCCAGGTAAACAGATCCTACATCTGGCTGTTTGGTGGGTAACATCGCATAGGACAAACCCCATTTCCGATTGACGACATGGCCCCTGTTTGATGGGTTGTGTTCTGGCATGGGTTGTATCCGCCCTTCAAGGATCGTAACTGGTTGACAACCCTGGTGACCACAAGTCCCTAGGTTATCCTAGCTACAACTGGGAAAACTAACCCCACAAACACTAACAAGTTCCTAAATGGATGATAACCCCAATCAACGTCAATTGCCTGTAGTTATACCATGTTTTACACTATCCACCATAAAACTGGGTTGGACTAACCCCCTTGGATGATGCTCCAAGCACCAAATAACCCATGGGACCGAGCCGCTGCACCCCGCTGCCGCCCAGGGCTTTCTCCAACTCTGAAAGGATGCTAGGAGCGCGGTCGGGATGCACACGACTACCTGTGCCGGAGCTAGACAGAAAAGGGAAGGTCATCCTGTGGTAAATCATCGAACTATAAATCAAAGATGTTCCATTGCCATGGCTGCCATGTTTGATTTCCAAGGACATGGAACTCCCACGGTCTTTGGAAGATCATGGTGGATACTGTGTTTCTTTTGGCACTCTATATTGAATTTTGTTGAATTTTGTGGGGTTCAGCAGCAAGAAGTGGTGCCTTAAATACCAAACCATGGGGGGGTGAGCCAGCTAAAAAAGGGGCATGATGTCAGTCAGGCGGTAAACTCAATAAACAAAGATTATGGTTCAAGCAGCACACATGGGGCAACGCATTTGTTGATCTCTAGCCCACTTTCACCGCTCAGACCCGCTTTTCGCTATACCAAGTTGCTTCCTCCACCCTGCAGAGTGGTGGCATGCGCTTTGGGTCCCACCACCGCCACACGCGCCAGGGATGTAGTTCCCCTTGGCAGGGTTCACATTAAACACCCCCATTCTCTGGTCCCATGCCAAATAATTATGTGTAATTTCATGTAAATTCCCTACTGAACCATGGTTGCTATTATATTGGGGGATATTGGGGGTGTTTGGTTTTAGGGGAAGGGATTAGTAAATTACCCAAACCTCTCAATGGCTGGAAGTGACACACATGCACACACATTAAACCCTAAATCCGCTAGAAATAAAATCTTGCAAATGCGGTTATACGTTACTTTTCAGGGGGTGCAAAGGGGGCAAAACACCCCGCGACCGGGATTGTGATTTTGGGGGATCCTCACAGATGCGATGTTCTTGATTCTTTGTGTCGACGTTTGCAATGTTTGATTCATGATCTGTATAGGATTGCGTGGCAACAATAAACGCAAACCATTTGCAATGGATATATGATATAAATCGATATGTCTTTGCCACCGCGATTAGATGATATTGTCAATCTCCGATAGGAAGTCTCTAGTACTGACCTGGGTTGCAACTGGTGTTGATAGGATCCTCACAGAAGATGCAAGTCATATCAAGTCATCATCTTCATTCGTCTTTATGCAACCGCTATATCAAGCAGTGAATTGGGCACTGGTCAATATTTATAATATGTCAGATTTCGGAACCACGCCCGAACTGGCAAGTTTAGTAGCAAAACCATGCAAAACCATGCAAAACCATTATATTTTCGAGCTTCCTCTTCCCCAGTGTGCTACGGACACAAACGAAACATCTCCGATGACATGTCGAGTCTCAAAGGCAATGCGCCGGAATTCTTCAACAACACCTCAAGGCGACACACCACAGGGTTCTGGACACCGGAACTCATGGGTGGCATCCACCAGGTGGCATGCCTTTTGTTGCATTGAATTCCTTTGCCATGGTTGTTGGTGAACATCATTCCATCCCTGCAGTTTTCCAAATGCATCCCCAAGACAAAACCAAGAAACGCGCAAATCAGGCGCCTTTGTGTTCACCTTGAAGTGACCAAAAGTTGGCCCAATCATTTCAGTTTCTTTCAAGTCAGTGGATGTTTCCAGCAGTGATCATCTCTCTCTCTCTCTATACCTCTAACACCGGAGATCTTCACTTGAAGTTGTCTTAGCAAAAGCCCTGAAAAGCTCCATGCTTAATCGATCTTAATGGCTACAAATTGAGGTTTCTGCCCGTTTTGTTGGACAGCCCCCCGCATCAATTTCTGTTTGGAGTGTCTGCCAAAAACTGTATATTAGTTAACGACCATCCCCGACAAATACAAACCCTGTTGCACACTTTGGAGGAAAGACTTGTCTTCCAACCCGCAACTCATGGTGGTCCTCATCTTAATATGGAAGATGATGTTAGATGGTATCTATGGTCCCATCATATTCCGTAGAAATACCATTCCACCTCATTACATCCCATGAAACATAGGCCCTTTTCCATCCTTTTCCGTGAGATTCCCATGTTTTGCTCACAATTTTCAGTGGTTTTCCCCCAGTTTTCACCAAAAAATCCTCCAAGGCACTAAGGATTCCATCGCAGCCTTGGTGAAGATCGCTTTGCGCTTGGAGACCTCTGGGGCTTTGATTCCACCTGGTTTCAGCTGACGGGGGATGATGAAACGTGGACAGGCTGTGCACCTACATAACCTGGGTATGGCGGGGTATGGCTACAAAGTGGGGCAGCCCAAAGTTGGGCATTTTGCTTGAACTATTTAGGCTAACTGCGGTTTGTGGTGGATGTATCTGTATAAATGAGTCTGAAAACAAACTTCTGACCGGAGCCCTCCTTGTTGGGTTTTATGACCTCGGATGATAGGAGAGCCCTCAAAAAACTTGGACAAAGTGAACGCAGTGAACACGTAGAAGGCAAGAATCAACGGGGGCCAGAGCACATCATCAAAAATAGTAGCACTCCAACTAGCACGGCTGATGAGTCAGGACAACCTCTGATAGTGAAATACAACAATAGGTGGTATCCACTTGAATGCTTGCTTTGCAAGTGGGGGTCCTCACCCGTTAGGAGAAGCTATGACAATTTTAAGATATGAGAGATATGTATACGATACGACATACTAATCAGACAACTCCAGGGATCCTCCAACCATGGGACTTTCTGACCATTATCTCAAAACATCCAGCCCGAAAACATCATTTCCCCCCCCCAAAAAAAAATAATCTAGCGGATGACTCGGAGTAACAATCACGACCAAAATCCAAGATTTCCCTCTTCCTTAAACATCACCTCCATCTCTACAAGCGCCATCCCACGCCCACCTGGGCGTGGAAAGCGCAGCAAGGTTCGCAGGATCGGTCTGCAGCGCTCGTCCAACAACTCCGTCGACACGCGCCCGTCCCGGGCCTGGCTGATCCGAAAGGGACACCTGGGGACGGACCTGGGGACCTGCCAAAATCTGCCCAGGGGGCTAAAACTAAAGCCATACATAAAACCCGTCACTATTGGGAACTTACATGAATTTTGTTCCTTAATTTGGGGAAAACATGATTGAACATGTGCCTAACTTGACATATGCGATCTGTTGATATGAGTACGTCGGCACGTAATTTCAGTATGTACTTGCGTATCATGAAGATAATGCTGGAGTATCCCGCATGTTTCATAATTAGGCATCCAAAACGTGATGAGTGGCCATGATGAAAGCAGGCAAATCTATCCAACATTTCCATATACCCAGACGTTGGACAGATTTTTTGGATGGCCCAAATGTGGATAATTATATACATCAGCTGGGCTGACCCATATCTGGCTGAACCACCCGCCAAATATATATATCCACCCCACAAATCCCCCCACTTCTCACCTGTTCCAGTAGATAGCCCCCGAAGTAGCGCGGCTCGATGCCGGGCATCTCTACGTTGAGACCCGCTTCTAAGGCCTCAGATGGTGGAGATTGGAGGTTTGAGGATGGTCAGTAGTGCCCTGAAAACATTAAGTATATCAAATAATCTTAAAGCGATACATGGATTCTTTGGGTACCCTATTTTCACACAAAACCATGAAGATGGTGGGGATTGGGTCATGATCTATGTCACCTACAACTTTCATCTGAAAAAAAACACATTGAACAAACAGTGAAATAGGACCAGGGCCACCGGGGCTACCCTTTTGCTGATCATCCTTTGTGGTCCAGGAAGTTGCTGAAATCCAGACTGCAAAAATAGATGCGGCAGCAGTCAACTTTGGAAACCTATTGAGGTGGATTTGATGTTGGACTCACATTTATTGACCCCCAAAAACTTCGATCCGTCGCACATGTCAGACACATGCAAGTATCCGGAACATCTCGCATTCTCGACTCTACTCTGACGTTGGACCCGTGTATGTCACATGTATAGGCCCCAACCCCATCCCTCCCCATCACAGCGCTGGCTGAACGCGCCTTGTTGGTAGTTCGATTGGCCCACCAATCAGAGACCACTAAGCCCTGGAACTGCCACGTGTCTCGTAAGACCTCCTGATGTGCCGACTGGGCATCATATTTTGGGTACTGAAAAATGATGGGGACCAAGCCGCCAGAGTCTCAACCGGCTAGGAACACTGAAGATGATTTTCAGGGAATGGGTCAGTTCATGTTGATAGTCTTCACAACAAGGTGTCCACCTACCTAGCCTGGACCTTGCAACGAGTTCTGGGTCCCACTCGGAAGAAGGAAGAAACAACTGTTTGAAAATCCTCAAAACTTGGCCTTCCAGCAATCCATACAGGTACCTCAATCGTTGAAAGCAAGAACTTGGTGACACGACAAAGCCAAGACAGTTACCCCAAGGGAGGCCCAACGGTACGCTGGATTTCAATACCATGATTCAGCATGAAGACAGACGAGGACATCTTGAATCTATTTCATCATGGGATAAGATTATGCCCTCGTGAACACATGTGCTGGTTGATCTTCCCATCAAAGGGTATGGTCATCCCCCCCCTTCAAAGGGATTAGTAAATTCGTGTATCCATTATATAGATAATTGGACTCCCATTCATGATTGTGAGATGACCATATGACCAGTTTAGCGATATACCAAGTTTCCCCATCAAAGGGTATGGTCATCCCCCCCCTTCAAAGGGATTAGTATATTCGTGTATCATCGTGTATCCATTATATAGATAATTGGACTCCCATTCATGATTGTGATATGACCATATGACCAGTTTAGCGATATACCAAGTTTCGACCAAGACTATGTCACACATCTTGTCTACCTGTATGCATTATCGCTTGCCTAGTTTCTGTGGACGTATTACAAAGAAACTCCCAATAACTCATGGTTTAATTGCCCATGGCTTGGAGCAATTGTGGAATATAACATTCTATAACTGCTATACTGCTACATCCTATTTACTACTCTCCTATTCTAACTACTTGAATGTCTTCAGCGCACTGTCGTTTCACTAGTTATTTGAACCATATTGTGCACACTGGATGAAACTGTCCCAAAGGAGTTCTGCAGAACTCTCAAAGACGACACATTCATCCAGGTCCATGGAGAAACGATTCTACCATATTCTCCTATTGTTGCTATGGTGGGTGAAATTTGTCATTTGACAGGCTTTGATATGCCGGTGACATATCATCCCCTTGCCCTAACCTGTCCCAGGCTCCTGAAGCAAGTGCCGATTTTCGGCACAGTATTGGCCATTCAATCGGTTATATCCCGGCCTCGGGGACCACCGTCGCTGGCCAGGTTATTAGCTATGATGGAAAAAATCCGAACAAGGGGTAGATGTCCATCGTCTTGCTTCCATCCATTTCCCATGTTTATCCGAAAACAAATGGCATATCCAGAATTGGAATGGTTTCAGACCCTAAAATTGACTCAAATGATCCAAACCATGTGCTTCACTGGGCAACGAATCCCAGGAGAATCGTAACCCGGGCCCCCAGCCTTAGAATCATGAACCCAACAAATCCCAGGAGATTGCAACATGACGCATTTTATAAGTGGAAAAAAAAACAAGGTGTTCACCACGGAGTGTCACTTTCTGAAAAATTGAAAGACACCATTTCACAAACATAATTCATAATCAATATTGATCAATCATACTCCCCAAAAGAATATCTCAAAACCCATACCCCTTTTACCCAAAGGAAAAAATGATCGTCGCCCAGAGGCATGATGGCTTGTGCGCCCGCTTGGCGTATGCAGGCTTCAAAGGGCTGCAAATAAACCTGGCGACGGCCGAATCATGGGGCACAACGACTTCCCCAAAAAATAATCATATGGGTATGGGTCACGTTGTTGGGTCACCCCAAAAATGAATGTTGTACATATAGTTAGTGTATGCATCATATATATATATATATATGCAGGTATGTACATCCAACCATGTATACATGTGTTGTATATATATATATATATGCTTTAAATATCTATAAATACATACTAAAATGACCATGTCTGGCCCTTGGGTCTTATTTTTTTTGCCGCGTCCCAAATGGCAAAATGAAGCTGCACAAACAGGAGAACAGCGGAAACATGGCATTTAGCCGCTACAGTATCACTCGCACCATAAATCTCAGAGGTGTTGGTAGCAACCGCACAAGTATGGAAAGGTCATCATTTCTCAATGCGATCAATATTCCATACTAAGTAACGGAATGTTTCTAAATATACCTAAATACTCATACAAAACTCATCAAAATATGTCTTAGTATTCTCAATATTCTCCGCTTGATTGTTTTTTTTAAAAAGTGCTAAGCTGGCCACATCTATTTTGACCTTTCAAAGCGGTGGATCGACATAGATTGCCCCATGTTGAGCGGTTCCATGCCCACAACAGCTAGCAACACTAGCCAATACTTAGACAGAGAATCTGCTTTGTAACCTTATCCAGTTGTTTTCATTCAAGCACCGTTAGTTCTTGACACTGGTTGATATAGAGTTGATATAGATTCAATCAATGGATGTCTTCATAAATTCTATGCATCCAAATGGTATTCCTATTGATGGGTATCTGGATGCAAAAGTAGAATGTATGATGACGTGATGACATCCATGGTCCAAATCTGTTGAGTTCTCCAGGTTTCATGATAGATATGGGTGTGTCTGAATATATAATACCATCTGGTAATTTAACATAGCTATGCTATGAACAATCACATTATGGGTAAATGTATGTAAATCATCTGTAAATGGTGATTCTCCATAGCTATGATGTTAAATTACTAGAGGGTAGTATACAATAGTATAACCCCCAGTTGTGGCCATCAAAGCATGCACATTTTGATGCTTAACCAGTGAATGGAATAGGTTTTCCCCCAGATATTCAGGCAAACCCAGATACCCTCTGGGTATGTGACATAGCCATGGAAAATGATCATATTTAGAAGGTAAATCATCTACTTTCATAGGCTAATTTTCCCTGGCAATGTTGAATTACTAGAGGGTGATTGGTACAGTAAGAGTGGTTGCAGTCCACTTTTGTTTCGTGAAACATAATAATGGCAAGGGTCCACTCTCTCAGCAGAATGATCATCGGAGAGGTCCCAATTCAACGTGGCTATGGGTGCCCTTCTGTTCCCATCCAAAAATTGTTACCAGAACGGCCACAATGTCTTGGGGTTCCTGGGATGGGTTTTTTCCACAAAGAAACAGCCATAACTTACTCAGTCGTTTAGTATGGTCACTCCGACCCAATACTCGCCTTTGGGGCTTCGATCTTTTTGGCACCCCTCCAAAGTAAAATTGGGTGCATGGGATGTAGTAAGGTCACTTTTATATAATATCTATATAGAATAATCGAAAGAAGTTTAGAAGTGAAACTTCCGACAATATGGAAAATTGAAAAGCAGAGGTCAGAAAAGTCAGAAGTGAGAAGATCAGAGATGAGAAAGTCAGAAGAGAGAAGATAAGAGATGAGAAAGTCAGAAGAGAAGAGATNGCTCCGGAGGGTCGAGAAGGAGGCTCGCTAAAGCGGCGGGTGCGGGGACATCTTGGGAAATGAGAGATGAAAAATTGCACGCCGTTGTGGCGCGAAGCAGATTTGGAAGTAAAAAGTGTTAAAAACTGTCAGCATCGGAGCACTTTTGCAACTTGAGCTGTGGAAAAAGTGCACGGCGCTGTGGCGCGAAGCACATTTGGCAGTAAAAGGTGTTAAAAACTGTCATGTTCGGAGCACTTTTGGAAGTTGAGATGTGGAAAAAGTGCACGGCGCTGTGGCAAGAAGCACATTTGGAAGTAAAAAGTGTTAAAAACTGACAGGTTCGGACAACTTTTGGAAGTGGAGATGTCGAAAAAGTGCACGGCGCTGTGGCGC
>BGPT01000925.1:274243-397751 GCA_003297045.1 Symbiodinium sp. clade C Y103 | reverse complement strand
GCAAGGGCAGAAGCAAGTCGTGCCAAGGCTTTGCTTGGTGTGCAGCAATTTTTTGTACAGCATGCATACAAAATTATACAGGTTGGAAAACAGACGATGAGGGAGGTGGTTGATGCACATGTCTTAAGAAAGGATGAANTACAGCATGCATACAAAATTATACAGGTTGGAAAACAGACGATGAGGGAGGTGGTTGATGCACATGTCTTAAGAAAGGATGAACGGTGGAATTGTGCCAGAAATTTTTATGTGCGTCACTGGCAGTTGCTGACCGTAGACCAGAAAGAATATTTGGACGACTGGGAGTTTGTTCTTTGTGACACGACGAGATTGGATGCGATGGCTTTTCTGCCTCGCATGGACAGGTGTTTCGACCGTACCCATTTGTTCTTGCAGCAGAATGCCGCAGCCATCAAGCAGCTCGGAGCGGGTAGCTTGCAGGGTGTGTTGCATAGCACAGAACTGAGCGACGATCCCATGTCGGTGTTCGCGCGAGTTTTTGTCGAGCGGTACTTTGAAAATTTCACAAATGCACAGAAAGACAGCATGTCGATGTGGGAAGTTGAATTTTGTCGAACCAGTCCAGACGTTCAAGCAAGAGCACGCCGGACGTGCGTACAAACATTTCTGCGTGCGCAGCAATTTCTGGCCAACTTTGCAGATGAAATTGTTCAGCTACCGAAGAAAAACTTGAGAGAGGTGGTCATGAGAAATGAGGCAAATAAGCATGCAGAATGGATGCAAGCGAAAAACTTTTTCTTTCGTCATTTTCATTTCCTGACCGTTGAAGAAAGAGAGTTGTTGGACGATTGGGAATAGTTCGCTCTGCCATCCATCAGTCACAGCAACGAACCTCTCCTATAGGTTTGCCATTTTTGAAACTTCCGCCACCGCCTTGTGCGGTACTACTGGTACCCTCTGGTAAAGAGCCACATAACTATGGAAAATCACCATTGTGAATGGGAAAATCAACGAACTAAATGGGCCATGTTCAATAGCAAACTGTTAGTTTACCAGAGGGTAATCATATCCCATGATGTTCATCTTCAACGGTTGAGGTTCCATTAGTTTGACCAATGTCCCAGCATGGCTGCTGGCCCCGACACCTCGTGCAGAACCCGTTCGCTGATCACAGAGTTGGAATGCCCCCGGTCCTTGGTGCCCAGAAACCGCTATGGCTGGCTATGACTGGTCACAACGGATCAAAACCCTTAAGGGAAACACATTGTTGTTTGGAAGTGTGTTATTTACTACTATATATGTATTTCATATTATTTCATTTTATCTTGACTTATCATCAGTTTTAGGGCAATCCCCACAATACCTACATAAGAATCAACAGTGAATACATGTCAGTATATCCATGGTCATTTAAAATTATTGACCAACAAAGAAATATAGGATATCACGAAGATTTATTGGTACTGGTGCACTGCATGTTGCTGCAGAACCCAGAATTGCTCTCTTTTTGGCACTTTTCAAATGTCATCCACAGTTGATGGAAAACCATTCATGACCAGTCCATCGAACCAGCTCAGTGCCGCGGCGTAGTTGCAAAGCACCGATGGAATTTTTGGGTGAGAAACTTGATCCTATGTGCAGAGTGGTCTGCGCTTGCTTTTAGAGTACACCATGCATCCTCTCAAAAGAGCATCTGACACTCTAGAATTCACGAATTCCTCCTTGGTAAGGTTGAGAGAGGTTGAATCCCCATATTGCCATGTACTTATTGTTTTTCAGCCATTGATGGACTAGATCTTCGGATTCGCATACATATGCACATTTTTTCCGCATCAATACTGAAAAAGACAGGCTTAAAATATAAATGAAAACAAACAATGATCCCAATCCCCCTCCGGTAATATGGCGTTTCTGGATGATTTTTCACAGCTATAAACCTCCATTTATAGGGAATATACCGGAGGGTAACCCGTTTTCTTCAGCACATTTTTTCTCATCACCAAGGCGTCACCTACAGGCCCTCCACCAAGTCGCTGCTTCCTGGTCGTTTCCAACGAAGTGTTTCCTGGGCAGAGCCCGTGGCGGCACTTGGGCCCCCTTTTGCGAACTGTTGAAGGATTAACCCATGAAGAGGAGCTGGTGAATAACCAAAGATGTATGATATATTCCATCATATTCCATCTATATAACAATATACTTGGACCCTCCCAGTACCCATAAAAGTTGGTAAAAGTCCAAAGTAATGGAGAGTTTTCACCATTTACTTGCAGAATCTAGGTATAAATAGATTGGCCATCCTGAAGTGGATAGAATATGGACATGTTCAAGACAATTCCACTAAAATGGGAATATGGTTTGAAAAAAATCCATCTTCTTTCTGCATATTGATGATTCTAATGGGAGAAGACACACATTCCACCTGGGCCCCTTGGGATCAGCAAAACTCCTCTCGCACTGGCCATCCAAAGACAATAACATGAAACCATCAAGCAGAGGTTGTTGATTCCTGTAAATGTTTGCTTCAAGCAAGTCTGCCGTATAATACCAACTAGAATATGGATCTGGAAAACTATGTTCCTAGTCAGAAACTTATTGTTTGAGCCTCCTACGTAAATTCTCAGAGGGATTCCATTTTGGGATTTCAGATTTGGGTAGGGGTCATTTCATCATGACTGGATGCAAATATCCCTACATTATATCATTATACATGCATATGTGGCATGCCATGGCATGACTCATACCCATGAGAGTACATACACGGACCAAAAAGGTTGCATGTTTGGTGCTTTAGCGTATGTTAAATCTTCCAGGTTTGGTTGTTTTCCAGCCCAAACTAGCCATAATTGATTGCCAAAGGATACCAATTGTTGGGTTGTACCGTTTGCTCGGATATTGTGGGAAGTTTATCTGGAATTGATTGACCGGATTAATCACACAGTCCTTGAACTGACCATTCACTACTGGAAAAAAGAGATGCCAGTTACTGTGGGACGACAGCCCCAAACTTAACTTGGGAGGCGAAAGGGACGCCCTAAAGAATACTAAAACATTGATATATGGATTTTCATTCTGGATAATTATTCCGGGATATCATGTGCGCCTATATATCTAAGGTTACCTTCTGCAAAAACCATAGGCTTTGCACCTACAACGTGGGGTGACCTAATTATAGATTGGCTTGTGTACATATGTTTTCAAAAAACAAACAGATCTACATATATCTATATATTGATATCTACCACAAATCCTACTTAACTATTAACTACTATACAGTTAGCCTACTTGCATACTTACCAACCAGCTGGTATGTAAGTTTACCACAGGGTACCTTGTTGCGTTCAACCCCAAAGATGGGATTTGAATCTTGAGTTACTATTCATGTCAAGCATTCCCCAAAGATACAAGATATTCTCAAAAAAATGGTTGGTAGATAGAGATTCTCCACAATGGATTGTGATAATCTCCAATAATTACATTGGATTATATAACCCCATATAATCATCAACCAACCATCATTTATCAGCTCTCTCCACTTATATCCCCATATTTTGCTGCTTAAAACCATGAAATGGCGAACTTCGCACCAAGCTGCACGCAGGCGGCTGAGAAGCGTTGCACGCCCCGGACGTAGCTCACAGCACAACGGGAGGTCAAGAACGGGTCCTGCACACGCCGAAGTCCAAAGGTTGGGGCTGGACTTCCCATGAGGAAAAGTTGCTCTTCTTTAAGTGGAAAACACCTATTGTTGAAAACGTTGGCCTTTTTCTTAGTGTTCTGTATATGCGGGAGAGACTCTTCCATCTAATCCCTTAAAACACTATATAAATTGTCTGAGTTCTTTGTAACGACTAGAATCCTGCCAGAAATGGGGTTCCGTAGAATCATGGGAGAATATGCACAAATACCTCTAGCACTACCCTTCATCATGTAAACTGGATATATCATATCCGGATATGGATTGCCCTCAATTAGCCAAACAGCAAATTCAAACAACACCTTCCAGTGCCTAACAAGAAGTACTGTGCTGACTGTACAGGTACTGCAATCAACATGCTAGATTCACTGAAACTTCTGGAAGATCCAGATACCCTCTGTCATCAAGCAAAAGCTGGAACATCCACCAGGTGCAGACCAATTTCAATCGATCTAGCCACAAAAAGGAGGATGTACCACAATTCGCAAGGTATCATTTTTGCTTATCAATTAAGCATCACTTGGGAGGTATGAAGAACCAATCCCATTTCATCCAGCCAGCCATGCCCTCCCCCCTTCCCGCACGCTTTTCTCTCCTCAGAGAAGCATTCAAAGTGGCGACCCGTAATCGGTGACCTGACTCCACGAAAGTGGACCCGATGAATTTGGGAAGTGGATCATTTTTGGCCCATATGTAGATGTATATAGTATCCCCGGAAATGGTTTGGGGCATGGTTAAGGAAACGATTCTGGTCAGGGTTAGTACAAAAGTACCCCAAATAAGTGTCTCTAGCCCTCTGTTCTTGTCGAAAGTATGAATGAGTAAGCAGCAATCATAGTACATGCAGTATCATCATCCACACTTGAGTCATTTGAGGTATTCCTCCGCATCTTAATAGACCATCAAATGGTGGTTTTTGGAGAGCAAACACTTCCAGGGATTTGATAGTGACAGTCCCGAGTCCCATGGTTCATAGGCTGTGCGACCGTCTCATCTTTCTGACCATCTGGGCATGTCTCTTAAAATAGAGCATATCGTTGAGCATCCAAAAACCTTCAGATTCTCCACATGTTCGCCTAGCGTTAGGGAGTTTGAACTATACTTTGGTTGTCAATTCTGATGATCACATGAACTGTACCTAAAGAACACAAATGACAAATGACACTGGTGTATCCTGATGTTGGATGATTTGCCTATCTTATATTACATTTCAGAGCTTAAACATGCTTAAACCCTCCAAAGCAAGGTTCACACATGACTAGCGGCGAATTCCCATCCCGCAGTCTGCATCTTGCCGCACCTGTGGATATTGACGGTGGGGCCCAGCAACACATTGGCGCCACGTGCCGCGCACTCCTAGCGAAAGGTGCTGCATGGGTGCTGCTGTGCCAAGGATGAGAAAATGTCACGTCGGATCCCGCCTGGCCCAAGATCTCCCCAACTTTCAGGATGATCTCCTGCAGAATCTGAGAATCTTCCAGGAATTTCAATGAATGTGGAAAGTCTCTGGAGAAATCCTCCATTTTTCATGGAATCATCTAGAAATCCGAGATGAAGAACAAAACCCGTCCGCCTTGCGAAGAAAACATGGATCCATTCACGGAAAGTGTTTCACACTTTGGGCGCGGTTTTTGACTTCAGTCAGTTGGGGCCAATCTTCTGGAAAGCTTGGTTTCCCCTGCAAACTACGTCAAACGAGTCAATGTGTTGGTGAGATGTTTAGTTCAAGTATGCATGTCCCAAAATCAACTCAGGGACTCCAAATCTTGCCACGGGTCGGTAAATGTCCCCGAATCCATATTGGAGATAACTCAGACAACCATTGGGTGATGTTTACAGTAGACAAACCTCCTACCATGACCAAAGTTCAGTCTTAGGGTCTGATGAGCAACTTGTTCATCTTGTACCATCCCCTCCGCGTAATATTAAACATTATCAAACACCGCCCAAAAGCCATGGTTTAGTAAAGGCAATTTTCATACATTTGGGATGTTTTTGGGAGCATGCAATTGGGGTCTTTGTTTTTGTCTGGGATGGGATTCATCTACCGAGCTAAAGCTTACTGAGCTGTTTGTTCCCCGCATCCTCGTTGAATGTGGCGGCTAAGGCACTCAAACACCTCAGCGCGCAATGCGCTGAATTCTTCAACCAAGTCGTTGGTCCATGGGAATTCCTGGATCATCCGCTAAATGATTAGGCTACCATGGCTACCCTACCACTGGTGGTTGGTGGGTGTTCACCCCCTGAAAAAATAGGACAGTTGGGATCATCCTCCGATTTCGAGTTGAAAATAAGACCTCATGTTTAACACAAGTTTGAAACGAACAATCAGAATATGTTGGGTGAATTCGCATCGTGGTGTGGTGGTTGTAATTCAAGACGGAGATAGTTGGATCTCCAACCGGATGTGTCTGACAAACCCAAATCCTGTGGCGTTGTTCATCATTTTGCGCAACAAAATTGCCATTTGGGTTATTCCAAAATAGGGAAGTACCCCAAATTCATCCTTAAGATTAAGACTATTTACCTGTCTTAAATCGGGTTTCCCTCCATTGTGGGAAATAGATGAAAATAACAATTTTGGAGTTCCGCTTCTGTGAACCCTCAACATTTCCTTTATATTTATATCCTTTAATCTCTACATAATTCGTAACATAATCATTTTTCACATGGGCCATGTATAGATGATCTACCTATTAAACATTGAGTGATGTTCCATATCTATCATGGTTTCCTGGAGGCTATCTATATACATAGCCTCTGGTAATCAAACATGGCAATGGAAAATCCACTATTTATAGATGATTTTCCCAGCTAGAAACCTCCATTTATAGGGGATTTCCAATTGCCACGTTTGATGATTTTCCATTAAAACCTCTATTTATGGGGGATTTTCCATGGCTATGTTAAATAACCAAAGGGATCCAAAGGGTACATACCCCAATTGATATCCCACAATGGCAACCCAGCAGCGGTGCCAATGCAGCGCCCACCGTGCCGTGCAGACCCTCACCTCTGGCTCCGTGTGGTCCATCCTGGGTTGAAATCACCAGGCTTTGTTGCACCAAACATGGGAGAACTTTCTTGGTAATTTGTTACAGTTTGCTATTGAAAACCATAGGAAAACCATAGGAAAACCATAGGAAAATGGTGATTTAATGGGATTTTAATGGGATTAATTATGATTTACCCTAGGTAAACTAACATAACTATGGAAAATGGCCATTGAAATAGTGGATTTTCCCATTTGAAAAATGGTGATTTGCCATAGTTATGTGGCTGTTTACCAGAGGCTACATGATTTGACCATGGAAAATGCTGGCATTTATAGTTGATGATAGCTAAGTTGCTTTGGTTGACTAACACTTCATGAATTTCATTATGGTACATACAACATATAACTGTATACAGAGTAAATTGGGGACCAACAAACATTACTGGTGGGCACCACCTTGCAGGAATCGTATTCGTGGGTAATATGTAACCATTTGGTTAGCCCACCATCATTGCGGATTCCATATACCCTAGTTGCATATCTATATACTAAAATGATCTAAGATGCATAAGCTGTGGCCATTTAAAAGAAATAGCCAATTACAGTACTCCAAGTGGGGATGTTGCAAATATGTATCAATCTACGCCGGGTATTGATTTATGGCTTAGCTGGGATGAATTGGGGTATGGTCATCCATCCCGTCATGAATGGGAAACCACAATCAGTTGGCAAATAGTACAGCAACCCCGTTATACAATCAGGGATGACCGTCCCTTTGTTCTGGGAATATATATCGGAAAATACACCATATTTTGACCATGGCACATTTGAAATAACCGGCTTAGAGATTCACGGAATATCACGTACCATTTATACAGGGGCTGTATATGGCTTACACGCCATTTACTAGCTGGGATGCACATCCAAGTACTATAAATATCGAATAAATATGCATAATAATGCCCATGTGTATGCATTCACGGCAAAATTCACAGAACCTCACAATATCTCACAATAACTATCATGTGTAGATAGCATATTAAATATTGGTATTGTGGGAATTTGTTGGTACGGAGTGCTATTGGAATATTGATGTTTGGACACTATCCATCTGTATTACCTATTGTCTAGTAAACCTTGGGGTCTTGTCGACATGTAGGAGCAAAACTGTACAGCACATAATGTGGAAAACGGTACCGTAAACTCAACAATGAACCATTCCAGTATCCAACCGTTTCCATTTTACATCATCCAAACTAGGGGTATACCCATCAGTAAACCCCAAGTGGGCATGGTTGACTGTTGGGTTTACGACACTGATCTCGATAACTCTGAAAACTTCAGCCACACAATGGGATACTTCCCCCAATCCTAGCCATCATTTACAGTGACCTCGCGATGTGAGGTCGTTGCAACTCATCTCGAAAAATCTATATGTTAATGTATATTAATGTACGTAGTATAATTATTGGTTATGCAGTTATGCGTCCCAATTGTATCCGCAAGTACCCATGTAATTGCTATTGTTCTTGGATTTTCTTGGTACATCCCATTACAGTAAATCTCAATATGTACTGATGAATTGCCCATGTTGGTTGGTTAAACGACGTCAAATCACCACTTTGCATGATTAACTATTCATTATATCGGAGTATCTCCCCTTGAAATCCCTGTTTTCCCCAATGAAATCCCCATTATTTGATGGTAAATCCCAATAAAATCATCATTTTTGAGAAATATCCTTCACCTTTTTTGTTTCGAGCACCTGGCTTTGCGTTTTCTGGACGCTCCCCTGCTCAAACCCAGGCGCTGAAAAGCGGAGTCTGGGCAGATTCAGGCGTGGCACTCCGCCGGCCTGCAGCATCGGTGGTGCTGTTTGAGCGGAATCACCATGGGTCAGCAACAAAAACAAAGAGAGATTTCACCATGAAAAAGATTGGGATTTATATAGAGCTGCTGCGTGATAGTTGAATGACATTTCATGGGATATGAGAGCACTAAACATGCTGATTTAGATAAATTTGTACCAATGCTTTTTCTTTCGATGTTTTTTTTGAGGATTAAGATGTGATTAAAATGACGCACCCATCATGATCCCTGCAAGGGGTAGATCGCAGCCACTGGCCTCCCACATCGTCTTCCCAGTCAGAAGGCTCACCTCGCGATGAACAGTGAGGAATGGGCCACTTGGATGATGGCGATATGAAAAATCACTGGGCCAACCTGAAATAATGGCTATATATAAAATAATAATGACAACAATAGTAAAAACCAGCAACTACTCAAAACAACAATAGTAATTACATAATAGTAGCAACAACAAAAACTAAAACATATATATGTATATACATATATATATATATATATGGATAATCTTGTATAGCATGGTTCAAGAGAAACTGGGTATAATATTCAAGACATATTCCCCAGAGAATCCCAAACTTAGCGCACAAACACGGCATTCACCTCGCCTACGCTCAACTTACTACGCTGTTGCCATGCTTGCACCCGTGTGAAGTCCACGAAAAAGCAAATGTGGCAAAGGTCCAGAAAGGACACTATAAACATCAACCAGATCCAAGGCAAATCAAACTATTTTGGAATATGTATGTTGATACATTGAGGGTTATGTTGATTCATGCTTAATGTATACATATAGTTATATATATATATATAATATGTGTATAAACACACATACATATACCCTCGGGGTCCAAGTGGTGGCAAAGTTTAGTCTTCAACTTGAGATCGAACATTGCCGTGAACGCCCGAACATTGCGATCTGTCAGGTTCTGCTGACCTGTCCTGGGAGTAGATGGATGAATACAATATGATCCCATATGATCTAGCATAGATTTGATCAGATAGACAAACTCATACATGAATCATTATAACCCTTGAATTTGGATCATTCCATCCAAGATTGCTTCATCACGTCCGTTTCATGACTACTAATGACCACAATTCCCACCCGGTGCTGCCATTCTTTCTGGAACATATATATATATATATATTCCTGATAATTGAGGTTACAATTTATGTCGATGTCTTGCATTCATGCGTCTCAACGCATAAGATCTGGGGGTCGCAAAGCTCCAATCAACACAGCATTGACAGGAATATTTCCACAGCCGTATTGATATACTGTATATACATATGTTTGTTTCACACAGAACAAACTCCCAATCACCAGCATAGATTGACTGGTGAGTGTGTGTGTGTGCTTTATACTTCACAAAATGAAACCGCTGGCTGACGATATCTTCTGCGAAAAAAAAACATTGTTGTGCTTAATAGATGGATCTTCTATTGTGCCAAAAACCATAACTTGGAAGCCGTAACTTTCTGGTGAGTCCTTTTGGTTCCCCAGTCACTTCTCAAGGTCGGTCTGCCAGAAAGTCTCTGCACTGCTTAAACTACATGAATATGGGCTACAAATGAACCTTTCCATTGGTTGTTCCCACAGGTTTTCAAAGCTTAACTACACGAGCAATGTCCAACAACTTCTGTCGTGCGGTTCTACTAGTTGATTAAGAGCAAACATCCCACCTAGCAGATCATGATAGTCGCATCAAATAGCATGACCCGGTATAGCCCTCCATGATCATCAATAGGACTAGGATTACTGATCTATAAATCTTCGATCTTTTATTTTGCCTTTGAATTCTCTCACAGGAACCATCATTAACTAACAGGGCTTATCTCGGTGCCTTCTCTTCGAGAGTGAGCTTCTTCAACAGCTCTTCGGCTTCATGGTGACGAATGAGGGCCTCCTGGCCGTCACCGGACTGCTTCATGATGCGACCTTCATGGCACCTTGTCCATGGCACCAGTGGCACCTAGATCTGTTGGATTTTCTGGGCATTGGAACCAAATCTAAATGTTCAATGTTTCTGAGAGTTTGCTGACCTGAGTTGACTGGGATAAGAAAGGACATCATCTGGCACATGGGAGTCTGCACATATTCCATCTGAAAAAGGCTTCAAAATAATAAATCAGCAAATCACAAGTGGCTGGCAAGAAATACATGGAAATGCATGGAAATGCTATGTATAGAGTCACTATACCTCGACAGATGTGTTTACGTATTCTACGTTTCAACAACCATCAACATGTATGTATGATTCTGTATGTGTATATATCTGTAAAAAATATGTAAATACTGTATTTGATATTACTTAACACATGTATGGAAGCGCTTACGATTGTACATGTCAAGTTCCACACCATTCATTTTTATACAAAGACTTCCAAAGTCAGCCACACAGCAGTAGTTCATCCACGAAAGGTTCATGGAGCCATCAGTTTTACTTTCTATGCAGTGTTCACGCGATGCACCACAATTTTCCTGGCCATACAAAGCTTATTTTTCTTGTGATTGCTGGCCAAGAAACCAAAACATGCTCACATCCAGTTGTAGATAGTGTTAGTGTTTGTCCCCCAAAAATGCCATACCCCAAATGATATACTCTTTAATAGGGATGAATCTGGTATAAGAGTATAATCACTGCGGGATTTTGGGGCATCCGGTTTTCACACAAACCCATCTTAATCACAATATGAACATTCCGAAATGACAAATGGAATGGCAACTCCACCATTTCCAAGACGAATAATATTGCAACCCCCGTTCTCCCGCTCCACTTCGCAGGACTATTGTGTGTGTTTCATTTGAACCAATTTGGCAATTCTGGGGAACGAATCTATGGGTTTCCTTCAAATCACCGTGGTGATTAATTTCTGGAGCACTCATCACCCAAGATAGCTATGGAAAAATCACCATTTGTCCTAGGTAAATCATCTATAGATGGGCCATGGCTTCCATGGAAAACTGCAAAAGTGCGCCAGAAGGTGGGTCAGCTGCTCCTGCTCTTCCTTTTCCAAATCTGGCTGCAAGGATTGCAACTCCATGGCCGGCCAATTTGGGAGGAAAGTTGGACTGCAGTTGCCAGGTACCTCAAAGACAAACAATATATAGATAGATAGATATAGACAGATAGAATATAGATGGATATACATAGATATACTCCACTAGAAGGATATAGATAGAACCATATAGATAGAACATGATAGAGCTATGATAGCTATGATATTAGGTGATATGCCCTGTATCAGGAATGTAGTGATATCAGCAAGATTTGATTTCATCTATACACTGCTGTCGTTGCTTTTTGGCTTCTCAAGCTATCCGCTTAGCATTTCATGTGTTTCAGGCCTGGTGTAGCCTTCCATGAATCCTCTACTTTGCATCACCGGCATGGCATCCACGTCAGCGTAGTCGTACTGACAGTGAGCTGGGGAGCCAGAAAGCTGACACATACAACGCCATTGTGAAGCTCATCATAAGCCCGTCTTTGTTGCCATTAACATGCCATATACGTTGGGATGTGGCCAAGTTTGGGGTCCTTTGGCATTGACCCAGGCCCATATCTTATCAAGGCACGATCAGCCATGTCTTCGTCTGGAGCCTTGGGATCATCATTCCAGCATACAACAATGGAATTTGCGGTTCCAAATTCCATCTTGATCTCAGTTTTGGAAAGGTATTTCATGGTATTTCCATACAATTCCTCAATCATTGTCCTTCTCCGATGTTCATTGGGGAATCCCAGTGTTTCACGGTGGAACTTGGCTGCGGAAAATCGGCACAAGCCCCGCTGACAGGCGGCACCTGGCCCTTACGCCGGTAGGACTTAAAGCCTCGCTCCCGAAATTCCTGAGGAAATCTGAGGTGCGTTTCTGACTCAATGGATTGGTTTTCTTGGGAACACCAAGAGGTGAAACCATGTTTTTTTCATCATCACATATGGCTTTTATCATCCAAGATGGGGTTTACCATCTTTGTTTTCCTAGTGATTCTAGTACCGATGGGGGTCTCAAATACCACACCTCGGGATGTATCCAAGAACTTCAGTCCCCATATGAATCATCAAGTCTACTGAGATCGTGTGAGGTCGTTGGCGTTGAAACAACGCATGCCCAAAACATGAGTTGATGGGGATCATCGTTCTGGTACCACCAACCAGTTGAACAGTTGAATCATGTTGAACTGCATGGGATCTGCAAGAGAAAAATCCCACAAATCCATGGTGCGATGAGTCCTTGTAGCCAGTCTCTGTCTCCACATCGCCCGTGGTTTCCTCATAGTTCCTCTGGAACCTGTGAGATTTAGCGGACATTGATCAGTAGGCGGTACTTCTGCCAAAGGTTGAGAACTCTTAGTGGGATCAGTTGTGCCCACCCCTCCCCCCCAAAAAAAAAATGCATATAAGTGCATGACTGCCTAGTTCATTGATGTCGGCTTGAACTTTGAAATACGCAAACTGACAACAGGGCATGATTCCGATCCCTCAATTGCCATGTTGCTTTACCTAGGCCAAGAAACTGAGACACCCGTGACCCAGATCTTGTGCTATCAGAATGACTTCTAGCTAACACCAACCCTTAGGCAATCAGGAGTCAATGCCTGCTGGGACAATCTGAAATGGCACCTGTTCCCTGTGATTCCAGTTGACTCAGTTGCTCTGCGAAGTATTTTGAAGTAGCAACTCAAAAGAAATACAAGAGCCGGCTTCACTGAGTAGGAACTTACTTTCCTATGTTTTGGGGATTACTCTCTAGCAATCAAACATGGCAATAGAAAATCCCGCATTGATAGGTGATTTTCACATTAGACCTCCGTTGATAGCGGATTTCCAGAATTACCCCACTACTGTAAACGTTTGATTACCTGAGGGTAATCATGATATAAGAATCAACTCTCTCCCATTTTCTGTTGGTGGTCGAATTTCACTTCTTAAACACACACAGATACATTTTAGACTTTGCATGGCGCATCCCTGTGGTTATGATAATCCCCACCAGCTTAAACATGTTGAAATACTCTTGTTGCTGAACCTTTCTTCTTGCCAATTGAAAGCAATCGTTCTAGTTTTTGTTTGATGCAACCTCTGCATGCACCTCCCATGATCTGTGGAATATTCATGGGGAATCCGCCACATGAGCTGAGAAGCTTCTCTTCACTCAGGACGTAGAGTTCGTGATCTGCTGACTCCTGCGGCGCTTGGTGCTGACTTGTTTCAAGTGGCTCATGTAACCATGATTCCTCAGTGATTGCAAGTTGTAAACTGAGTTCTGTAAGTTGTAAACCCAGTTGCAAATGAAAGAACATGAGAACTTCGGGGGACTCACCATGCTTTCGACCTACTTCCTAAATGGAAGCAGCGAGTCACCTGAGGCCCAAGACATGTCAGCTGAGTGTGTGGTGAGTAAACCCCTCAAAATGCTCTCAAGTGGGCATGGATCAAAATAGGGCACCCCAAGACTGGGTGGCTGACCCTTTGTCAATGTTGAATGACCCCCACATCGCTGACCAAGGGATTTAGATGTCAAAATTGGCAAGCACACAGAGAAAAGTGGATGGGTCTAGATCATTCATAGGGGCGATCAACACAAGTCTCCCATCGCAAAAACATGAGTCAATTGTCAATTGGTATGTTCACACCCTTCTTTTACGTATGGACGATGCAAACAGATGAAACCACCAGCCCACCGTATCCCCGCAATGTGTAGCACTGCCACCATTGCTTTTTCGACAAGATACCCCTACGTTTCCTTGATTCTATCTCACCCCACAAGGTAGCACCCCTAGCTCTTTTAGTTGATCAACTGCTCATCCAACTCTACCCGCCATAAATCCAATCGCTAGCCTAGTTATAAAGCAGCTTCCTGATCGTCTGGCGGCATCTTCCTGTATCGTGCTGGAGAAATGCCACCATCCTGATTGGGAATATTGGTATTTACACCATGTTTAGTACTTAAGTACCACTTTTGTTCAGTCAAGTGAGGCCAAAGCAGTACCTCTCCCCAGTTGCTGTTGATTTGAAACCGCCCAGCAGATTCGGACCCTTTTTCTGCATGTTTCTTCGCATAGCAGCGTAGCCCAGCAAGCTGCGATCTCTGCTTCTCCACCTTGTTGTGGGGTAGCATGGGTAGCAGCTACTGGGGGAGTTCAAAAGTGATATAACATGATATAACTGGTTGGTTAGTAAACTTAGTAAACAATACTATATCACTATTGTCATTGTTGTTGCTAACTGCTTAGTAATTAGGTAGAAACTGGTTGCTACTGCCCCAGTAGGATGGGATCTAAGCAACAGGAATTTCAGGGATCAGCGATCTTCACTGTGAAAACGGACCTCATTCGGTTTGGAGATTTTCGAATTCATATAGACCAAATACCTTGCATTTCTGACTCAAAGTCACACTTCCACTTCATTGACATAGGACTGGTCAGCAACATTCAACAACCACGAAGGACCAGGCCATGCGCACCTCCTGCTGTGCAAATCCCATGCGGTGTAGGCAAGCCTGGCTTGGGTGATTTGAACGGGTGATATTCATGGAGATCCTAAACAAAACATCAGGCGAAACGCCAACCCAATTGCGGCTGTATCAGCTACAGTTCTGGTCGGATATGGATCTGGTTATATAGTGTTATATATGATTTCTCCATATCTTTCCCACCTTAAAATTACCAGTTTTGGACAGGTTGAGACAAAACCACAGGGGTGTAAGACTACAACCAAGCAACAAATATAATAACAAGAAATCATATCAGGCTATTATTATTAAACATAAGCAATACACCTGCGCATCAGATTATATATGTAAAAGGGAGGATATTACAATCGCTCCAATTAACACAAACCCATGCCAAATAGGAGATTGGAGAACAATTTCTCCCTCTCAAAATGGCAAAAAACTCATGGTCAACTGTTGGTTGATATCAACATTGTGGGCACCGGAGATCCCAACCATTTTTGGTACACTTGGGTAATTGTGGACTACAGAGAATGCGGAAAACAAAAACAACTGATCTATTGGGGTTGGGGATGGGGTTGGGGATGGGGTTGGGGATGGGGTTGGGGAGCTCATCTTTCCTGATTCCATACCTGAATCTGCATCCAAAATACATCAACCGAAAAATTTGTAACCCATACTTTTTCACCACATCATGTGAGCACATGTGGGAAGTCCAAGTGTTGAAACCCAAGTGTAGTTAGACCAAAATGTCAGCCCTAGATCGAGAATCAGTTTTCAACATCACCGGTTACTAATCCGGATTGACATTTCCAAACTTATTAACTCTCCAGCTAGAGGGTCTTATAAATCATACTCAGATGGACCATGGTTGGTTGGTTGACTGATTTGTAGCCCCGAAAAGAGCTGAGTACATAGTGAATTGCAACCTACTCACGATCACGAATAACTAACTCCATGGCCCATCTAAGCATACCATATATATATATATATAGTCATACCCCACTTATATGGGTACAAAGTAAGGTACTCCAAAATCCACTGTTTAATCAGGATCTTCCCTATTAACATGGCCATCTTGGGATATACATGGATATACCAATTCTTCAGACACCAATAATTATTCATATATCGCTGCTTTATATCCAATTGATATATATATATATATACAGTACATATATTTATATACATACATTGTAGCAAACCCAAAAACAATAGGACCGTGATTCCAGTATGTTGTGATTCTAGATTATATCAATTCTATTTTAAAATAAGGCTTCCATTTGTATTTCTATTTTTGGGGTTGCCATAGTTTTATTCCCATTCTATTTCCATCATAGCCCCAGTGGTTGTACATTACGTACCTGGACATAAAGGTCCTACTATTTGTGGTGCTCCATTAGTTTCTAAGTTGGATTCCAACCCCAATGAACCACTTCATAATACCATGAATCCAATCGTCATCTTAGTGAACGACCAACCAAGTTAGCTATCATAAATCACATCATAAATCCCCATATTGAATAGAACAAACCCACCATTCTTGTTGGAAACCACCACGGTCAACTCAACTGTGGGCACCACGTCATCAGGACGCCACCCGCGCTTTGCGCCGAGGCGCTGATCTTGGGCCACCGGTTCCACCGGCTGCAGATCCTGAAAAACTGCAGCCGAACGTGCTAGAACATCATGTATTGTATGAAGATGAAAGATAGAAACATGGAAAATGACAACAAGCATCATTGCATGTCATTTTGTCTATATAATTATTCTCTATGCTGTTCGGTGCCATTCTTTGGCGTATGTTTGGAAAATCGGGCCTCCAAACACAATCCACCAACATGATCTGCGTTGCAAGCGAAACGCAGCTCTTCCCTGCCTGCATCAACTTCTCCAATATGGGTCTGCTGCTAACAACTTCGGCTTGACCTACAGCTGGCACTTCCGCTGTAAGTTCTAGGTTGTTTTGGGCGACTTCAACCTTGGACACTTCATTGTAGGTCAAAAACGGGTCAAACAAATGTGTGTCTGAAAATGAGGTATACTGGGCAACTATACCCCATCAAAATTGAGAATTGAATGGGAAAAGCAGAAAACAACACACACAAAAAAAAAAACATGAAATTTTGGGAGTACGAAGACAAACTCAAATCGGGAGGAAAACCCAATAGTTGACACCCGTGACCCGAAGGGTAAGTCGGGGGACACTTTTTCAAGATCCTCACCCCAATGATGTCTTTTTGGCAAGAAAAGGGTACAATACAAGTTTGAGGGCTACTGTTCACCATCATGAAACCAGAGTTTCCCCTGTCTTTTCATCAACCAACTAATCCCATCACCTATATCACCCCCATTCTAGGGTCCCAATTGTGTGGAAATTCCCTACCAAACCTGGGTTTCTAAGGGGGTGTTGAATACTTGGGGCAAGGGACGGCACTTTGGTTCCTCCCAGCCTTGCGGCAGGATCTGCTCCGCCGCATCTCTGGTGAAGTGAGGTCCCAGGTCACAGACCTCATCGCAGGAAGATCGGAGAGCCATGTGACCATCGGAAATAGATCAAACCACCCAACAACACTTGAAAATTCCTGAAAAATGGGAGTTTTGACCTCGAAAAAATGGAAGTGTTGATGAGTTTTGATAATTTTTGATGAGTTTTGTGTAATTAAGTTTGAAATTCCGGCTTTCCAGCCAAAACTGGCGGTTGCAATGGACAAAATAGGGATGCAAAAATGCATACAACCTCCCATGTCACTGCCAGCACAGGGTGATGGGTCAAACTACTGATCCTTTGGGACTTTGACTTGGAACCCATACCCAAATGTTTGCAGGATGAAGAGCTAGATCTAGAGTATCCTCATAATTCCAGGCTTTCAGTGCAGCACCCCTCAGCATGATCATGGATTCTTATACAAGATTATACAACGTAATAGTGCCGCGAAATAAACAACAGCCACAAATCAAGATCTCCAAACCAGCCAACCATAAACAAGTGTATTCTTGGCATCTTCACAACAAAAATTGCGCAAATATAACGTATCCCAGCAATCCCACTGTGACGCGTCCCGTTGCCAAGTGACATTCTCTCTCCAAGCCTGGGATGCTGGACGCTTGATAAAGGGATACAAAGATCTGGGCGGAGTTGGCGCACAAAACCAGCAGCCTCGAACATGGTGAAAAGATGTACAACACCTTTTGAGAATCATCAATCTTCACAGATCCTTCATATTTCTTCATATGCCCTCCTTCAAACCAACATAAATCCATAAAATCCACCTTTTTCTATGTCTATCCTAGGCTAAGGGCCCATCCAGGTTGCCAAGAGACGAATCCTAGCGTTTCTAGATGTCCCATCTTGGATGGCATGCTGTGGAAGACTTCGACCATAGGCCTCAGGGGATCTGCCGATCTGCCATGGTTTCAATGTGGTGCCTCACTTTCTTCGCCAAGTTGGTAAACAAAACATATAGCTTATAACTGTGTTTATGGAAGATATTTTTCTGTACTGAAAGGAAGGACCGCACAGTTGATCAATTTGGAACAATTTGTTTTCTCTCCCGGTGCTTTGTTTGCTTGTGGGATGATGATAAAGGTCAACAGACAGAATATGATGCATCAGCATATAGAAGAAAACAACATTTCTCATCAAATCCATGCGCATCAAGCCCTTTTCTGTATTCTTATCGCTGAGCAGTGTAAGAGCATATTTCCAGATGTGTTTTCCGTCAAGTCCAAAACCGGCGTTGGCATCAAAGGACTTTCCCAATGTTCTACTTAGATGGGCCATGGAGTTGCTTCACTTTTTGGCAACCCTTTAGAATTGGGTATATTTGGGGATGGGTCACAAATTAAGACCCAGCGGACTGCGGATGTTTGTTTGTTTTCTTGTTTTTTTCTGTCATGATTCATCCAATTTTCGGATTATGCAAGTTTGAGCCGGGTCATCCCATGGATTACAAGCCACTTACAGCTAACTCCATGGCTTCCCAGCTCGCCCTGAGGTAGCTACTGCAGGAGTTTCCGGGTCACCTGACCAGGTGGGCATTTCTTCATTTTTGGCTTTAACCTGTTTTAATCTCAAGAATCGGAGCACTTTGAGGTGGTTACCCTATGTTACCCATGTAAGCATCATTATGGTGTCCTATGAATTTGAGGCTTTTGCGACCAAAATATTTTTCTATCACGTATGCTCCTTGCCAGGTTATTCAAGAGCGAGATGACCGATACGGGTATGGGCAGGTCAAGAGTGGGGTACCCGTGACTTTTTCACACAATGTGTCGTGCTTAGCTTTGAACCATGCACTGATACGGGAATGTTTAAATCTGGCCCATACACATACATATGGATGTTTCCCTGACAAAATGGTAAAGATTCTCATGTTGATCCCTTTTGAAAGTGCACCTGTTGTGCATACCCCATTCTTGAACAAACCCATCTGGGGAAAAACAAAAAACAGGTTTTCATGATTTTGTTGATGCTTTGACTTTTAACCATCAAATCCTGAGTTTTTCCATGGCCCTAAATCCCCATCTTTCAGGCTTAAACCAGCCGCGCCCCCCCATCAACAGCTGGCCTCCTTACTGGCCACCGTCTCCGTGCTGCGTGCCACTTGCTGTGCCAGCAAAGCTTGGGCCTGCGACGGACGGATTTCTATCTTTTTTTGGGGGGTTACTGTTTCGGTTATCACCCTGAATAATTGTAAACTACATTTCAATCAATTACTTTCGCAAATTGTTTATCAATTAATGTATCTATCTATGCATAATATGATTTGCGCCATACTTTTAAGACGTGTACCCATTTTGATGGGTCAACTGAGGGTCATGGCAGTCAGTCATCACTGATCAGTGTACAATCATCTTGCAGTAAATGTATATGTTCTGAATTGGACCTTTGAATGTTCTATCTACTCATCTGATTATATTATATTTTGAAGAAGATGGATCGAACAAAGTGGAACAGCACCTAGCCTTCGAATCAGTTTCCAGACCAGGTAAATCTGCTTATCTGTCCATATGTCCAAATAATTCCATCCACCTTTTAGGTTCACAGAAGCAGTTTCCAGATACCAAGAGACACAAAGACATATGAAACCAACCAAAAAGATGCCTTGGAACCAGGGTTTAAAGCTAGTTTAGAACTGCAAAATTAGAAAAAATCCAACGAACAAATCAGACTTGGAACCAGTTTTCAACTCCAACCAGGTTTTCAAAAATGGCTACTTTTCTCGACGGCCTTGCGCGGCTGCTGACTCTGACTCAATGACATGTAGCTCCTGTGAGAGATCACCTGAGGAATGGGGTCCTGGCCTTTGAAAGGTCATGTGGTCAATCCAATACCCTCTGGTAGACTAACATAACTATGGAAAGTCACTATTTTTAATGGGAAAATCCACTACAGATGGCCATTTTCAATAGCTATGTTAGTTTACCAGAGGGTAAATGTATATATAGGTGGTAAACAGCCATCCCCAGTGGGATGTTTTGATGAGTTTGTTGGAGATTGCCAGGTTGGATTACCACAGGATATACCCTGGGTGTAGAATATTCGATACAAATTGGATGACTTTTACGTATCCCCGGAAGAGCAAACATGAGACCCCAAAATCATCAAACAGATCCACAACGTGTTCCTAGGGCTTCTTGGGACAGGGAATAGTCCCATCTGTCAATGCATGTCACAGCCAGCCACGGAATATTCACATTATACCGGGATGTTATCAGCGAATATCAGCCATATATAGGGATTCAATCCAACAGCAGTTTCAGTTTGACCAACAAACATGAACATCGAAATTCAACCTTCAGAAATGGAGGATTTGAGTTTCAATCCAAAAAAGCCTTCTTGTAAAATACCCTCTGGTGAACTAACATAGCTATTGAAAATGGCCATCTGTAGTGGATTTTCCCATTAAAAATAGTGATTTTCCATAGTTATGTTAGTTTACCAGAGGGTACAACCAACGAAATCCAACAAACTCTCAGCATTGAATGACCAGTGTCCACGAGAAGACCACACCAGTTTCGGGGAAGCCACTAGGCAGAGTCTGTGGAGGGGCCATAAGGCAAACGAAGTTTGATGAAGCTACCAATGTGGCAAGATCGTTTTATGATTTATGATATCCATTGATTTCCTGATATGTTCTGTATCATCTTTGCAATTTCAGCAAGGAGCATGAGGGATTTGATTGAACCATCCAATTTAGATGGACGTGGTAATGCTCTAATGAATATGTACAGGAAATCAACGTGCAGAGTTAAACCATAAAGATGCGGTTCTTCAAAGCAACCAAAGTGGGACGCAAATGTTGTTCAGCCCTAAGGACTTGGAGATATCAAACTCAAACAACGGCTTGAGTTTGAATTCTATATAATCAATCAATTTGATTTGTTTCTTTTCAACTGTGGTTTCCAGTTTTTGTTTGAGAAAACTTGAATCTTTTCTTCAGCACCTTGACCCCGTGCCACGGGACATCTGGAGCGACCGTGATTCGCAGCATCTCCTTCGGGAGCTGAATGACGAACATGGTCATAGTTATGATGAGAACCTTGAATGTGGTAAACCTCATCCGAATAATATGAGTTAATATGTTTCTGGTTCAGAATCCCTCAAGAATATGTCTTGCGGGTTTGGCTTTCGCCAATCTAAGGGTAGTTCAGAATCCCTCCAAAGAAGTACTGTGCACGGGGTGCAGTTCCTGCGGACAAAGTGGATATATTTCAGCATAGTTTTAGGGGCCCCATCTTGAAATACCATGGCTACACCCATGAAAGTCATCCCAACTGCACCCCAAGTAGGTCTTTTCCTGCACCCAAATGGAACATTACACCTGAGCAGCCATGAGACATGAATTCAGCTGTTACCAGAAGACCAGTTGAACCACCCAACATATGTACAGTACAAGGTGGTGCCCCGCATCTATCTTAGACGGATTACAATCCCAATTACCTAAGATTAACTATAGTTAGTGCAATATATTAACTAAATTAACTATCAATCCAAACTATCTAATAGAATTGTAATATCAACTGTATAGTGATATACCATAAACCCTAGTAATTGGAGTAAGGAATCAACTTAGCGAATGAACGGGCACCACCGTGTCCTATCAACCCCGGACTAGTAAAAAAAAAAAAACAAACACAACTATTTGGGTCTAACCCGGTAACCCCCTACTTCATCAACCAGAGTTGATGAATCCAGGGTTGAAATTAGCTCACATTTCAACATCCGATGCAATTCCTGGTATATAGAATGTTGGATCGGTATACCCCATTTTTAGACACACTCAAATATCATATCTCCCATCTCATATCCCATCAAATAGATTCCCATAAACTTGCTTATCCAATATCCTGGTGGGCCCTATATAGGCTGCTTTGCGCATAAGTTCTAGTCCACGGGACGGCAGAATCTGTTCTTTTTTAGTATTAAGCGTCAAAATGTTGGGGTATTTAATTTTGACCCATACCCATGTCTTCATGCTAGAAAACGGTGCCTTGCTAGCTATATTAGTTTGTTTATAACCTCTACTAACTATAGTTACTAGAGTTATAACTATAGTTCTATCATGTTCTACCATAAACCAAAATTACTTCACCAAAGTTCACCGAGTGAACTAATCCCTTGCATACAATATTAAACACCCCCCAGAACCCGTGGTTTAGTAGGGGATGAATCCACATATATGAAACAATTCAGGGAGCGTTTAATATGAACAATGATTATATCCAGCAATGAGCTTTTCAAGTTAGATGAGTTCATAAAAGTTATCATATCTACATCCATTGATTATTTCACATAACCATGGAAGCCATGGCTAATTTGCGATTATTTTCCCAGCTAGAAACCTCCATTTATAGGGGATTTTCCATGGCTATGTTCAATAACCAGAGGGCATATCATCCCGGTCCTATCCCGAGGCCCCCACCTGGCAGAGTTTCAAGGCGATCTCCCAGCGCTGCGCCTTTTCGCAGGCCCTCACGGATGCCGTGAAGCTGATCACCTGCTGAATCCCATGAGGAGGATAAAGGGGAGAAGGGGAAAAAAACATGGGAAATGGGAATTACTATGTATATGTCTAATATATATATATATATAATAGACATATTATATATAATTATACAGTATACAAGTGTATACATATTATATATATATATATTTGTAAATATATATATATATATGTATTGTGGGTATGAAAATGGTACTATAATGTAAAACTGACTACAAACATCTAAAACCATCTAAAAACGTAAGTTGGAAGGGATCTTGAATATGAGTACGTAGTTATAGTACTAGATTGTGATGGTGATGTTAATGTTGACAATTGTAGTATAATACAAGTGCAACCTGGATGGGAATAAGTAGATGGACATACCATAAAATAACATGAAAGCAACTGTGATTGTAATTATACGTGGGAATATATGTTGTGCGGAACTAGATATAGTGATCATTGATTCATTGATGATCATTTAAAAAATACAAGTGAATGGATTACAAACAATTGTGAGTCTAGAAGTGCGCTATAGTTCCCATCAAACTTATAAAACACTGGTGGTGAGAAGTTTGGATGCTTGACAACCAAGAAATGGAGGAGTTAAGTAAGCAAATTGGGAATTCGGCGAAGACAGACTGTTGGAAGCTAAAGGATCTCAGCTAGAAACTAATCCCAACGAGTATGGAGATATGTGCAAGAAACATGAGGGGAACCACACCCTACACAGACTACCAAAATGTTCTTTGCAAGGTGTAATGAGTGGTCGACTTCACTTTTGAAGAACATAGCATTGCCAGATGCCCGGGGAAACAATGCATCGAACATCGGACCCTTGATCAAACAACGCACACACACACACACTCGGATGGCCATGGATGGTTTACCGGCACCAATCGTCCAAAATCGTCCGAAATCCTTGAGAATCCCAACGTTCGGCTGTAGACCTTCGGATCCCATTTGCTGTAGTAAATCCAAGACCTGCCACAGGGCCAGAGGTGAAATGATTTATATAAGAGCCTGGAAATTTCAATAAATCAACAATGGTGGTCGCCACCGGCTGTTCACCTGCGGTTATGGCTTATACTTGCCACCAACTGACCATGGTCCATCTAAGAAACTGGTTCATCATTCATATCTAATCATCAAATCCTGGTTTTATAAGTCCTTGAACATGACTACTAGACTATTAAAGCCTGCATTAGATGATTATATGATTATGTATATAATAGTATAAACAATATCAATTATTATCCTGGTAATTCAATATTATGAATTAATAACAGGTCTAAATAACTGTTTGAAAAGTAAGTATATGACTGACTAAAGTCTAATAATCTATATAATCCCGATTTATAAGTCCCCTAGCTGGATTATCCCCCTATCCCATTTAAAACTTAGGTCCTTTGGATTTCCCCGCCGGTGAAGGTCATTTTCATGCCTCGGACCAGCGTTGCCCCTTCTCGCAAGCGCTGCTGGCGGCGCCATAGGTGACCACCTGCATGTTTCAGCATTTGCTGTAGCAAAATTCCATCAAGTCCATCAAGGATCATCAAGGCATGTGGATGGTCTAGGGTTTGGGGTTAGCAATGCATCAACCTGAAATGATCCCATTTTGGAATGGTTAATGATTGTTACCCCCTACATTCACCATCATTCCAGTGACGTCGCGATGTCAAGTCGTGATCAAATTGATCCAAATATTCTCAAACAACAGAGGTCAACTGGGTCTTACTCGGTTGTGCTTCTACACCCTTCTACTATGTTTCACTATCTCCTTGGTTTTGGATGGTTCTACCGTATCTACCTGCCATTTTCACCAAGCGACGTTGGGCGGCACGAACTTCTGACGCATCTCATGAAGCAGCAGCAGCGCCATGCTCCACTGCTGCACCTCCCATGGCTCAGGACCCAGAGGATGGGGACTGTGAGGAAATCGAATGATTCACCATTGGATTTGGGATGTTTGGACCAGCCCGGTTCGGAGAAAAACATGAGGGGAAACGACTCATCATTTGGATCTACTATCTAAATCGTGTTTTTTGTCTGTAACATTCTGTAAGCTATATGCCCTAAAACTATCTTAAACTGGGATGAAACGTATTTATGCCATCCTTATTTGGTGAAGCTTGGGCAGATTGAATCATTGATGTCTTGAGGATACAATTCATGGGCCAACATCAATGGGAACATCAGCTGCAAAATTGAGGAGATCAGCAGGTTTGAAGGCTTTAACCAACCCCAAATCCTGGTAACTAGGTAAACATGTTCTTGTAGTCTGCTAGTCTATTTTGTGGGGTCTGCCTGAGGCTCTGCCATGCCCTCAATTCCATTCAATGCTTTTGTCACTCCCCGACCCCCAACAAAGGCCTGTTCGCAAGCACTAATGGCAGCGCTGTATGTGATCACATTTGGTTGCAAGTGCTCCTGTCTTTGCAAGGCGTCAAGTTAGATAATATTCTAATGATTCGCTCAATTCAGGGGTCTTCCCCGTTGAAAATGACAGCACATCTCGGGAGAGTGGGGAAGTACTGTCAGACAGCACTGTCTTCAAGTTTGGGACAAGTCCATGGACCGCTTGAGAGATAACGAACATCAATCACCAGTTTCCTCTCACCAAACCTCCCTGTGGTCCTGCTGCATCCGACCAAAGAGGGACAAAGCCAAGTGCCACTGCTGACCCTTCTCACAGGCGCTGATCAAGGCGTTGAAGCTGATGACCTCCAGCTTCGGTTAAACAAAAAGGCTTTGTTGAGACCCGATTTTCCGATTCCAAATGTTAAAACGTACTTCCAAGAGTCTAAACACCGGCTTTTCTGATAACCCTCAGTGATTACACTGCACTCTATATTTGCAAAGTGTATGTTCCTTACAATTCCCTGAGCCAAACTTCATGTTTTGATGGATCTTGTTCAAGATTCAATGTTTTTTTTTGTTCAGGTCGTTTTGCACAATCAAGTGCAAATGTGAGGTCATTTGATAACCACTATCACTATCACAACAAACCCGAGTATTTGATTGGTTGAATGGGTTCTTATCATCCCTGGCTCCATCGCTCCAACACAGCCGGCGCCCAGAAACGTCTCGCAAGATGGGCAACGTGAAGGCTGCATGGAGGGCTTCCCGCCACTTGTAGCGCTTCTCGAACGCCGCCAGGAGGCCCTTGGAAAGGCTGGGACCGCCGGGAGAACGTTGTCAAAATTTTCTGAAACATGTTTGAAAATGATCTACAAATGGTGGGTTTTCCACAACTAGGTTAGTTTACAGGAGGGTCAATGTGTATGATGCAGCCCCCAGATAGGGACTGAACATGACCGAACACTAAACATCTCCAAAATCTCTGGCCAGTCATGTGCGGGTGAACTACCTGCAGCCTCGGCCTGGATGATGTTTGGGGGGTGGATTCAAACTCCAAAGGTTGAAAGACCAGGACCTTAGTGGGACTTGACAAAAATGCTTCAAGGCCAATAGGACATATTGACGGATACTTCTTCCGATGTTTGTTGTCGCATCTTCTGGAATCTAGAGCCACTTTGTGACTTTGAGTACTTGCTGACGCCTCTTTCAGAACAAGCATCGTTCATTGTGATGGTATCTGCTTGCAACGATTGATCCTGCGCGAAGAAAAATCGTCCCAGCGAGGCCATCCAACCCTGTCAGGCCTGATATTTTCGGGAACCATTTTATACATTGCCATGAATTCCAGGAACTCATTGGTTGCCCGGTTATTGGAGTTCTGAAACATGTCCGGTTTGATCTTCTGGATTCATCACATCCTGAGCGCTCGGCTGGTTCTGATGCTTCGGATGGGCCCCAGAGGTCCTGCATCTGTTGAATGAAGCCAGTGATCTTGTCGACGTGGGAGTTTCCTAATCTCGCTCACCAGCTTGCGAAGACTTTGCAAAAATCATCCGGGCTCCCACACGGATGTGGGGATGCAAAAAATGAATGAAACTCTCACCTAGAGTACAGAGTCTAGACATGTCTCGACTAGTATTTATTACAGGATAGGCAACCCCAAAAAAAGATAGAAAAGATCATCCCACTATAAATAGTGATAAATTACGGTTTCTACCTTGTTGGGGGATGTTGGAGGTTGCTAAGGTGTTATGTATAGATATATAATTATATAATATATGTGTACATATATACATATATATATATAGACGACACAAAAGAGCACGATTCTTATACATGTCGCACAGCTTTGCCCGCAGGACACTAGAGTTCAAGATGCTGGGCATAGAAACAAACAAGGGTTCCCCCCTTGAAGCTGACTCTGTATATAGTTCCTTCCAAATGCATGAGATTCAATGGAATTCATATATCTAACCCCATAGAATCATTGTATGGTGCAGTCACATATACAGAATGTACATGAGACTGGCCCACGGAGCAAATGTGGCTAGATGTTTGTCAATATTCCTCACATATGGTAAGGGTAGCATTGAAACAACCGAAAACCAGGCGACGAGCAAACCACATCAAGAGGATTCAAGGAGTACGATAAACACCCATCATTCAAACATACCCTCCATTAATCAAGATACCCTCCAGTAATCAGACATGGCAATGGACAATCCCCTATTGATGGATTCTTTGTCCCACTAAAACCATCTGACCTGAAATTGATTCGCCACATTTCGCCATTGGTGTTTGACCCTGGATCAGCATCGCAAATATGCTTCCACCTTTGGTATAAGTGCCCATAACACACCAAAATCTTAGGATTATCTTGGGACAAAACATCAACGTTTTGTGGGATTTCATGCTATCTTCCAAGCACGAGCTAGAGCCCAGGAACGCGCGTGGGCATGGATCAGGGCATTGTAGGTGACCAGCGTCGGGTGAACGCGACAATATGACATCTCATGGAAGAGTTGCCTGGATGCATCCAGAGAATCGAGATTTTGGCTCCAAAAGACAAACAATAAAAATGGTGATGTTGTCGCGATATAGAGCACAATGGAATACAATGATATAATGGGGATTGTCCTGAAATGGGGGAACAGTCATTCATGGGGAACATGATGATGTGGATGGAATGCTACCCTACTGTTTCAGACAAGCACATGTTGTTTTTTTCAATCTGAAGCATCCGGGAAATGGTTGTTCTGTTTTGCTCGTCTTCGAAACAAATGGGGGACAAAGTATATATAAGGACAAAGCAAGGCATGTCGAAGCACCAGTTCTCACCAAACATTTTGTCAAACTGATTTACATTGATTGACTCCCCATGATGGGCCACATAGAGGTTTCTACAGTTTACTACCTAGATTGTTTGTTTGAAAGATCACAGTTGGCTAATTATTAACTAGCTCATCCTAACCATAAACACCCTGCTGGAAACACTGGTCCAGTGCCGTGTCCTGGATCAAATTCTGATGGGGATGGGAGTATGCTGAGATGTCTGATTTCTTTCAAAGGTTGAATCACCCAAATTGATCATGGAATATCTGTGAATATCATAAGATATAATGGGGTAGACATTGTAGACATGCCTGGTGACATGCCATTTAGCAGATTTTGTTGCTCGTCTGATGAAACCTGCCAATTCGCAGGGTCAATAATTCTCACCCAATCCCTCAAATCGAAAGTAACCTTTGACATACATGGGTTTGTCTGAAACATGGGCGTTAAATGCCATTTCATCCACTGGTCTATCATATTTTTTTCCTGTTAAATTGCCATGACTGGGGAGCATATCCCATTTTCAGGTCCGCTGGACCATTGGCTCCAACCCCAATTCCATTGGTTGATCATCATTTTTCCTGTTAAATGGCCACTTCGATGGTATTTTCAGACACTCGAATTGATCCAACTGGTGAAAATGCCATGGAACATAGGATGCACCTCCCTATACCCGCGGGAGAAGTTCCCCCCGAGGGGCAGTGCGAGGCGACTTTGTTGATCCCGAGAGCACGCACTGATGCATGCCTCACGGGAGATGCCGTGGGAGAAAGTGTCGGGGGTGGAGATGCCGTGCGTCCAAAGATGTCCAAAGTCTTGCGGTTTGTACTAGAAGGATCTCTCTCTGTGAATTATGGGTGAGAATCTGCACAAAATCAATCACATGGTTGGGATATGGAGGTTTCCTGAAATGGGGGTACCCCCAAATCATCGAAATTAGCCATTTTAGATATTTTAGTATTGAAACCCATGCTGACTTGGGGATCCCCCATGAATTAAGAAACCAGTTGGGATATGTTGGCATCTCCATTTCGCCAAGCGACGTTGTAGGAGACCACGCTCGGTGATGTCAGTGACTGGAGCAATACCAAACATCTGGGCCATTGAGACCCTTTCCTGGGAGATTGTCAGAAACGAGGCCGAACTTCACTTCTGGAAATGATTGGAAAATGCTTGGAAATGACAAATCAATACAAAAATCAGACATAGTATGATATATTTTACACGTGGGAAAATAGTATCGAGACCCCTAAGACACATTGAATTAACAACCATCATTGCCATGCTTCCCAATGAACAGGCAATGTGTTGCAAACTCTCTCTCATGATCTTGGTATGGGCTAAACATGCGGTACAAATTATCCCACAATTCTGCTCACTTGTTCATCATCCAACCATCCATGTGAAGCCAACATGGTTGGTTGATACTCCTGAGTCCATGTTTGAGTTTGAGAAAAAAAGTCAGAAAAAACATCTACCATGGTAAAAACGGCGTAAACACGGGCATCATTATGACATGTTATGATGAATGCTTGCCATAGGTTCTGGGACAAACAACATATTTATACATATAATATGTTTACCATCATCAAATGGGTCACATGAGTAAATATGCTGAGCATGAGGGTATATTGTATGGTTAGTGACTCATCATACTCCCACTACTTACCCCATCAAATGAATCATAATTATACCAAAAGGCCAAAAAATCTTCCTTCCTGTAAACAAAAATATATACATCTGGAACATCTACTATTTGTAGATCATTTTCCTCCCGAAACCATGGGTTTTCCACATCTATGTTAGTTTACAAGTTTACCCTAGGGTACCAATCGGATTGTTGTTTAAGGGTCCATCAGGTCAAGGATCTCGCAAGCGGTCATGAGGGAGTTGCACACCACCGTGTTGGGGGAAATCCGCTGCTCCTGGGCCGAGTGCTGGGGATCTTGGATGACCCAAGGGGTCATTTTGAAGTCTTGTGCAGTGCATCAGGGCTGAAATTCTCCATGGTTGCTGCACTTTCGACTTGTTTCTTGAAACATATCATCTTGTAATCACTTGAGGATTATATTTATGTTTAAACATGTTCAAACTGTCTATATAGTGTTGTTTCAGTGTTTTCAACTTCAACCAGTTGTCATGGTAGTGGTCTGTTCAATTTGGTGATACTCTTCTGATCATATACCATGGTTCAGGGTGTTGATCGTCAACCGTCATGGACGACTGGGCCAATAAAGTGGTGACTGCCGACCATGGATGCATCTTGACAGACGGTCGGTGACATACTTGGCACCATCTAGGAAGACGCCCTAAAATGCATGTCCATCATATCGATACTTCAGACATTAAGAAAAAACATATCGGAGAGTCAAAAAAAATCAAGACCAAATGATTGTTAGGTCCTATTCTTATCTTATGTTTGTTCCAAATTATCGTAAAAGAATCCTCTGGCCCAACCCCTCGCTTCTGTCCACGTCCTGCGCCTGGGTCACCAGTTGCAGGCACTGTCGCCAGCTTGCAACGGAAGCAGCGGAAGCGACCAAGGTGCCCAGTGTCACCACACCTTGTCGCGGCTTTGGAGACGGAAAGGCAGATGGAAATGGAGTAAATGGACTTAGTCACTTAGTAAACGGTTCGTAAACGGTTTGTAAATGGTTTGTAAATGGTTTGTAAATGCTTTGTAACTGGTTAGTAAATGGTCAGTAAATGGTTTGTAAATGGTTTGTAAATGGTTTGTAAATGCTTCGTAAAGTGGTTAGTAAATGGTTCGTAAATGGTTAGTACATGATAGAACATGGTTAGGAAATGGATGTAGTACTGGTTAGAAAATAGACTTAAATGGCTAGTAAATGTACTACCCTCCAGCAAAATGGTACATAGATTCGTGGAAAATCCGCCACGAATATAGACTTTCCAAGGGAAACCCTTGGGTTTCGATTCATATGTTAGTTTACTGCAGGTTAGTATATAAATAGAATCTCGCGCGGAATATCAAATTTCAAGAGTAATACTGCATAGAAAATCTTAGACCATGGTAGCATCGTGTTTTCAACTTACTAATTTGGATTAGTCAATGGTCAATAGATGGTTTGTCAATGGTTGTTACCAGGTGAAGTGGTAATATCCAACGCTCCAACCAGCCGTTTGAATCGGGACATATTAGGACCATGTCATGAAAATCCATTGGTAGTTGGGGATGCCCTTTTTAAAGACAAACCTAAAAAAGGTGGTGTCCCCAATCATAACTTGCTTTATGCACCCCATCCACTCTAGTTGTACCCTGCAAAAAACACCCCATAAATGCTAGCGATTGGAGCCATGGACCAATTTAGATGGGCGAAGTATGGGGCCCCAGCTTGTACCTGTTGATACAACTGTTACACTACATCCAGCCATATCCAGCCAAGAGGCTCTGCTGAATTCGATGTCTTTGCATCTGTGCCAGTAGCTCCAGAGATAAGTTCTCTGCCTTCTGGTGCTCTCGGATGGATTCCTGACACCCAAGAACTTGCTGCGCCCTTCGGTCCGGCCGATGGTTTCAAGCCAGAAACCATGACATGGTAGGTCAAGTGGAAATGTTTCATCCCAGATTGGCTTGGGAACAGAAAAAACATGACACCGCAAACCAAAAGGTCGAGATCCACGACAGTCCAAGGAGGCGAAGAAAAATAGCCGCGACGGAAGGGACATGTTCGACAGTCTGGATGAATCCAACAGGTTCAACACTCTGGAAGTCACTGTTCCTGACTGTTTCAAGTTTATCCAACTCACTGTTCTTGACTGAACTACGTCATGGTTGCTGATCTTGTCCCCACTTTTTGGTTGAGCCCGAAAAACTTTCATGGTTGAGCCGTTGAGGCATCCCCTGTCGTCACCAGCCGCCTACCACCCTCTCCGGCGCCCCCCCGTCTCCAGCGTGGTGTTGTAGCTGCGGGTGTCTGCCATTCTCCGGGTCTCAGAATGTGGCCACAGGGACTTGTTCTGACACATGGGTCCAGCCAAAACAAGTATAAGCAAGTAATCCCTTCCCCACATTATGAAACACTTCCAAGGAATCATGGTTTAGTAGAGCATATTTTTGACCATTGAATCGTGGTGTTTAATCTAGCGGCTAGCGGGGGCAGGGTATGGGATTCTTCTGGGTCTCTGCTCATTCACCCAACTCCGCTAGTTGATGATATATTCCTAGCTGAAGCAAGAAAAACTTGGGGGTGGTGATCCACGATCTTTCCACGGTCCAATGTCATTTTCATGAACAATCTTCGGCTCTCTCTTGAAAAAAGAAACAACTCAATTGCTCAAACGGGTATGAAATCTATTCCAATGTATTGAACCTCCTCATTTTGGGGCTCCATCTGGGGAATCTCAATATGATCGAGGGATGGGACTACTCATGGCGATCGCAAAGATCAACATGAGGACAAGCTACCAAAGAGAAACCATCATGAATCGTCATGAACCATCATGAATCATAATCAATTGACCATCATTAAGAATTGACCACTATTCATCATGATTAATCATCATTAACCATCATTCATAACGACTAATCATCATTAACCATCATGAATCATCATTCAGCACCATTAACCATCAGGAATTGTCATTGACCCATCATTCATCATTATCCATCATTTATCATGATGAATCAACATTAACCATCATGAATCATCATTCAGCACCATTAACCGTCAGGAATCATCACTAACCCATCATCTATCATGATAAATCATCATGAACCACCAAGAATCATCATTCTGCACCATTAACCGTCAGGAATCATCATTAACCCATCTTTCATCATCATCAACCATCATCAACCATCATCATCATCATCCATGGTGAACCATCCTTAAACTGCATCATTAACCCATGTTCACCTGCCATCACCCGTTGCTTTACCCACTTGGCAAACACACCATGGTCATGTGCTGGGTGCCCAAACGTAGCAGTCCTGAAGCACATGAATGGCCTGGCGGTTCCCCAGATGCTCCTGGATAGAGGTAGCAATAAGCTATAAATATATGTAATCATATATATATAATATATGTAAATAGCTTATATATATATATACACAAATGCATATCTATATCTATATAATTATATATATATAATTTATATATATATATAATTCATATATATATATATCATATACAGTATCTATCTCTACACATCCATATCTATACCATAGGTAATACCAGTATCATCCTATATCTTATATCTATCTCACCTTTATGTTGATCTTTGTGGGCTGTTCCAGGGCTGACCATGTTGGCAAAATCCAGGGTAGCGATTTGCGATGACACTGACCGGACGGTGGTATGAGTCACGGACGGTGACTCACATTGACTCGTCTCAGAGAACAAAAACATCAGGAAATCCATGGCATTCCTGACAACAAGGAGCAATGCATATTTTTGTTTCACCCACTTGTGCTTGTGATCGAAAGAACTCATGCTGAAAACAGTGTCTCTAGGTTGCCACTCATTGCGTGGCGGTTTGAACGAAACCCTTTCAGGAAAGAAATGGAACAATCCAAGTTTGGGATAATCTAACCTGGCTTTTGCGACATCTTATCACTGTGATACTGTAAACCCAATCATACATCTCCCTTTATTCCCTTTATCCATTCTTCGGTATGGTTCCTACCACGCCACATGGTCAAAAGTGGGTAAATGGAACCTGGGTTTACAACATGCTCGTTAGTTTATATATGTATACTGTATATATCATTATAAATCATTATATATCCATACATATAATTATATATATATACAGTATATATCCACATTTTTGCTGCTGGAAAATCCATATTTTCTATTGACGTGTCCACACGGAAATCAAGCTTTCTGAACCATGGGCCTCCCCTTCGCTGGCCTCCTCCCATCGGCGCGCTTTGGCCAAGACGTTGAGGGTGGCCTCGGCCACTGAGAAACCACGAAAACTTGGATCTGCTGCTGAAGTAAATCGACCGTTTGACCCTGCAAGTAGTAAACCCAAATGTAAACCCAAGGTTGGTCGGTTTCTTGTTGGCTTTCCCACATCACTGAATTGATGCCCATGGCCCATGCCACCTTCATTAGGAACATGACATCACCAAGCGGCGTTGTAGCTGATGACATTGGGCCTGGGTCCCTTCTGTTGCATCCGTTCGAACAGTTGCAAGGCCTCCAACCAGTTGGCTCTGTGGCCATATTGACCTGAAGCGGCCGGGACGAAGTTCTGTGAAGTGGTGAAAATTGGCGCTTTTAACCATGAATAATGGGAGTTGAAAATGGTTTAAGCAATGAACAGAGTGGTTTAATAGGTACACATATATATGTATATATATATAATGGGATATAATGGGGGATATGATATGTGGGCGTATCCGAAGATGGTTACTTATACCCAGCCCTAGAGCTCCAAACACCTTCTTTTCGGCTAGAAAGAAGTCGGTTGATTTTTGGGGTCCAGACATCTTCCGAGATGCTATTTGGAGCAGTAGAGCAAACAACATGGGGTGCAAAAACCATTGGGATAGTGTAGGATATGTTCAACAGTATGATACAGTATAGGTTTCTCCAAACATGGGGAATACGAATAAAATTGCAGTTCTCAATGATGAGTAATCATTTAAACATATTTGTTTGTGTACCTTATTGTCAAACAAACCCATCTGGAGATTTGTTGAAGTTTTTCTTGAGCGACCATTCAATGCTTAATGAAGAAAGATCAACTCTACAGTACAAACACTTTCTTGCGATCCACATTTCATTTGGAGATCGTTTTCATGAAGCCCGAGCGATTGAAGTCGTTGTTAGAAGCAAGACACTACAGAAGGTTTTTTTTGTAGATATTGACAAATGGCTTGCCATTGAAGATTATTCCGCAGCTTGATTCATCGGCGGCCGAAAGAGCCAATTGCAGATTCCCAGATGGTCCCAATTTTGCTCCCTGGCCACGTATACTACTCATGGCTGATCATATCATTGACACCTTCCAAGGAAAAAAACTAGTTATCTAATTTCAGCTGTATGAAAAAGAAAACAACAATCAAAACTTCCCTCTGGTGATTTAACATATCTACGGAAAATCGGAGAAACCACTATACATGGAGGTTTTAATTAATGGGAGAATAATCTATAAATAGGGATTTTCCATAGCTATGTTGAATCACCAGAGGTTAATTGTATACTTAAGGACTTAAAGACCAAGAATTCCCAAAAACTCATATTTCCAGCCCGCTCACCAGTACTTTACCCAGTTGACACCCTGTGCAAATGCAGTGGTAGCGGCGCAGCGCAACGGTGCACCGCAGGGCCGACGCGGCCGACGCGGCCATGGCCCATCCGCCATGCCTCAAGGCCGAGCTCAATCTATGTTGCTTAATGGCCAATGGGGATATGATCCCTTCCCCTGTTCATATTGTTTCATATTGAACACCCTTCAGAAGCCATGATTTGAGTTTAGCAGGATGCAAAAACACACCTGTGGGCCCATAAAATCAGGGTCTTTAATATTAGGGGGAGGGGATTATGATCATTCGCAACAATGGAAACAATATTGAAACAATATAAAATCACTTCTAACGTAGCGGAAAACATCTGACAACCATTAACTAATTATCTACGAATCCGCCCATAGTGGATGATTGCGCAATTGTATAACCATCTATAAATAACCAACAATAATGGAAGAATAATGGCCATACAATGGATATAACCAACCTGAATTACATTTACCATGAAATTCATCAAATAAAATCAAATACAGTAACTGAAAAGCCCAAGCTTTCCACAGGAAATTATCTATCGATGATGGATAATCTGGTGGAATTTCCTATTCCCAGAAATCCACCATGCTTTGAGACACACAAGGTCGTCAAGAACTGTACCAGAATCATATGTCTAAATCATAGGTCATAGGTTTGATGAACCGTACAGTTATTAAATCCCTCCAAAAGTTCTGAACCAGATTTCGGGGCATATATCATGTATGTTTCTATGAATCCCGGGGGTCCCTGCTGGTCTAATAGGTCTTGAATCCCGTGTTTTTTTTGTGTCAAACAAAAAAAAGTCCGCTTGTGATACCCTCCAGTAAACTAACATAGCTACTGAAAATGGCCATCTATAGTATCTCTAGTGGATTTTCCCATAAACAATTCTGATTTTCCATAGCTATGTTTGTTTACCAGAGGGTAGGTTTCAACCCACAATTCCTGGCTGTAAAGATCTCCAACATTCTGCAAGATTAATCTCAATAAAGCGGGGGAAGCACAACTGCTGTGGGATCCACCCTTGAATTCACCACACTCTGGCGCTCTTGCAAGAACTGAGAAATGCATCACGGAATGCGTTATTACATTTCTACATCTATCTACATCATATTCTATTACCATCTATTACCTATATCAGTAAGACGCTGTCGCCAAGTCAAACACCAATCCCATGATCCCAAGTGATCCCATCCCCTCCTGGTGGAGTGCCATGGCTCACCATGATGGTGTGTGAGCTGCTAACTGAACTGGCTGAACTGAGAGGGAGAGCCCCGTTTTTTTGATGATGAGTATAGTCGCAGTTCCCGGATTCATGGAGAATTTTGATGAATTTTGCAGAGTCCGGGATTTCTGAGTGTCTTCTCCATGTTGCTGAAAAGCGGAGACCCGATCACTTCCGGCACCATATTATAGTGAGCCAAGTGCAGTTTGTTAGCGCCAGAAGTTCAGGATTCAGCACTGACTCCAACTGGAGAAATGTCTAGAGCCACTACCCAGACCGAAGGTTCCTTGCAAGGCACTGATAGCTTCGGGCTGTGGGGTCGTAGATTTGGTTGTCACAAACGACAGAGCTGTCCATCCCAACTATGTGGTGTTGAAGTCAAATATAAAACACCAATTGAGCGACACTATCTTGAGTAGTCATATGTATGTCTTATAAGTCATCTATAATTTATAGTTTATTGTCACACACATATGTATATTCTATCTGGTGTTCTGTGGTATAATATGGTATAGTCGCCCTCTGGTAATTTCAACATAGCTATGGAAAACAACACACATTCTATCACATGTTCATATATTTTCATAGGCAAGTCATCTATAAATGGGCCATGGCAAAACCACGTCGCTGTCCACGAAGGCCGTCCTGACGGACCACCATACTGCTGTCATCGGTGACCTCGGGAAGGCTTACCATAGGGCTTTGATGGCCATAGGGCTGATCTGATGGTTTAAGGGACAGCATAAGCGGTACAAATGGTTTAAGGGTACCAGGTCATTTGTTCCAAATTCAAAGTTTCCATGATTCAATGGTTGAGGATGGTTGGAAATTGCATAGGAACCATCAGGAAACCAGGCTTTTTGATCCACGTATGTGGAGTGTTTACTGCAGAATTCATCTTCAACCAATTCTGGGAATGCTACACAAATCTGAGAAGTGTGACCAAATTACTTCAATGTCACAATTAGATCAATTACCCTCTGGTTATGACTAACATAGCCATGGAAAATCCCCTATAAATGGAGGTTCTAATGGGAAAATCATCAAAAATGAGCCATTTTCAATGGCTATGTGAAATAACCAGATGGTAGATTTCGTATCTGGACCTGTTTTTCTGCACAAATATCATTATCTCCTAACGTTGACCTATTCCTATGCTTCGACCTCAAATATGATAATTAAAAACAGTGATACAGCACCTCAAGCTATCTTCAATAGCGTCATAGTATGTCATAGTCATATCATTTTCTTGGCATCTTGACCTTCATAAAATGGGTCAAAGTACTAGAAAACTAGGATTAAACACCTATTTGTCAATCATCATTCTGTTCTTTTGGAAGGGTCCAGGTAGTGGCAGAGCGGCAAAGGTGCGACCCATGATCTCACCGTTCACGATGGTCAGCACCTATCGCAAGATGACCATCTCCAAAACCAGGTGTCTTCCTTCTTGAAACTGACAAATGTCTTTAACTAAGAACTTAATGGCATAGATGGATGATGTTGAACACTATCAAGAAGAAGGACAAACAGACATATTGTAGATACCTTTCATCTTGATTGAACAAACGTGGAAATGCACACTTGCAAGAAGTTCACTTGTCAAGTATGGCCTCAGATCACAATGCCTTCAAAAAAGGATCCGGGTCACACAACGATTTTCCGTAGCCATGTACCCAATGCCATGATCTGTCCGAGACCTGGTATGTTCCAATGGTTTCATTGCAAGGTCGGTAGGTTGTTTCTTGACCTTTCTTGCAACCTCACTATTAATTAACTGCTGGAGCTGGTAGGGACCTACTGGATCATCTTGGGGTTGGCCCAGGTCCTACGTTGGAGATGACTGTGATGATTCCCCTTCACCATTTTTGAAGAAATGATTTAAGGGGGCATTGGCAGATATTGGCAGGCAGACCCCAGCGTTTGAAATTTGCACAGCACAAACGCATAAACAAAATTTGACAAGTGTGAAAACATGTGCAAGCAATTGCAAACATGTCAACGTGATTGCATTTTTTGCAGGTTTCCCGTGGACTCTCCCTGCTACCATACTTGGCTGGGCCATAATAGTTGCTGTACGAGTAGCTGGTGAATAGTGAGTTATAACCTATGAACTATGCCCAGTTATGGTGCCTTAAATAAATCCATGGAAATATCGAACTACATGTGTTTGCCTGGAAATTGCGGGAAGAAACCTAGATCGAATAGTACATCATATTCCATCATATCAAAATCATTCCGCACTCTCCATTAATTTGAACAGTTCGCTTTTGAAAAACAACATCTTAATATTGGTAAATCATCGAACTAAATGAGACTTTTACCATGGCTACGTTAAATTGACGGAGGGTAACATCCCACTGTAGTCTCTTTATAATCCCAATAATCACAACAACATTCTCGATGGTTCAATCTCCAACTTTTAGTGGCTGAACCCCCGTTGTATATAAAAGTACTGGGATTTATTGGGATTCTTTTAAAAGAAACGTGGTGATTCATAACATTGGCAATTCATGTGTCTTTAACCAACCCCAATGTTACCAATATACGATATACATTTTTGATGGGTATCCCGGTATCCCCCAAAACATGCTCCTGTCACGCCCACGAACCTCTTCGCCCCTCACGGCTTGCCGAGCAAGCCTCCTACCTTCAAGGAAGACCGTTGTGGATGCGCCAAGATGGGTTGAAAATCATCCCAGGCTGGTGTAGATATAAATATATATATATATATATGTATTACTATTACTATTGAAATAATATCATTGTATGCGATATTTTTATAACTTACATTGGTTTACTCTCTCTCTCTCTCTCTCGCTCTGACATATGTGTATATGATTGTATATGTATGTGATAAGCATTGAATACATGCTTGATGTATTACGGCAGTATCTCACAACCAAATGTGTTTCAATATTGGACCTCAAGTAGGGTGGAAATACCCCTCCGGTAGTACAACAGGTAGATGGTATCCTCCTGGTTAGTTGTGAATTCCGCGAAACATGGCCACCCTGTCTGACTAGCTTGAAATTCAAACTCGGACTCCTACCAGTCACCCAAAGAAATACACGTGGCTTTGTCTGAAAAAGGGACTATCGGTTTTCCCCCTAAAATTTAAAAGTTTGTGTTTGTCCCATCCACTCGGGTTTGTCTAGAACTAGGGAACCCCTAAATTCAGTCATGAGTCACAATTCGCCAACAAAAATTGCTGTTTCAGTGGCATACTAACAATTTTCAGACACAACTATCAGATTGAGTCGGTTACATCATATCTTTAATAACAGATTTCCCAGAAAATGTTCCCATTCTTGTTGGATCTTGTTGGTGTGTACCCCCCAAAAAAATGGACAGAGCAGAGGCCCTGTAACCTCGTCTCTCGAGCAATCGTCCCTTTTCCCTGGGCACATTGGTCATTTGCTGAGCAGGTAGATTATAAGCCCTCAAATAGAGGGGTTACCAATTGGAGGTTCCTAAAATGGGGGTACCCCCAACTCATCCCAAGTTAGACCTGTTTAGTATTGAAACCTATGGTGACTTGGGGATCCCCATTTGAAGAAACCCCAAATTAAGGGCTTTAATCTACCTGCAGTATTGAGGCACAATTTGTTCCAGGGGTAGACCAATCTGTTCCAGGGGTTACGAACCAATTAGCTAATTTACCATTGCCTGTCCAAGTAAGGTCCGCCAAAAATTGGGGCATGGTTACGGGCAAAATCAGTGGAATTTCAGGCTTTGACATTTTGCTTCATACTAAGGAGGATATCCGCCAGTTCAGCCAGCCACATACATCTTTCCTATCATCCCTGATCTAATCCATACGAGCTTGTTCTTTGTCCAGATCTCCTACTCTGGTTGGTTCGACCCATCCCCATTTGCAAATTGGAATATGGCTGCTGGTTTCAGCTGAAAAAATTGGGAGAATCAGCCCAAATATAGACAAAACTGAACAATGAAAACAACCAACCAGAATAGTACTCTCATTAAGGTTCCAAGAAACACATGTTGGAAACGATGAACCAGTACTACTCTTGGGGAACTGAATAGACTATATCAGTTCCAATTCTGGCAATTTTTTTGGGATGGGAGAAGAGTACCAGGGTGATTTTTTTGCACCCATCTACCTAGTTACCAATCTCCATCAACCTGTAACCATTTTCCAGGTACCTAAATGACTTGACACATAGCGATAATCAAATGGTCCGTGAAGTTAGCTAGTGATCATGAATAGCTTATGATCCATTATAATCCATTATATACAGAGCAAACATAAGTTGTAAGATGTTATAAGTTATACAGTAGTTAAGAACTCACTATGGATCTATGGCTTACTAACCAGCTATTTAACTCCATGGCCCATCAAAGCAAGGTTCATCAAACATGAGACATAGTTTCACAACAAGACTGTTCTTGGAATTTCACCAGCAGAAACATACCTGAACCATGAAGGGGCCGCGCATCCCGAACTATGGAGGTTAAAACCCTAGTTATATCAGACCAATATCCAATAATTATCCATCAATTGAGAATCTCAACTGCACCACCATTTACAGTACCGATCATTCAGCCCATGCCGTGCCGCATGTCAGCCATGTTTTGCCTCGCCAACTCTCACAGCCTCCCGCGGTGAGGGGACGTCCACCGGCCAACGAGGTGACGTCGGTGACGTCGGTGACGTGGCGTTTTTCTTCAACGCGTGCGCGTTCCCGGGGCGAACGAAGAAACACTGGTTGCTACCGCTGGGTGGTGCTGTCCACCGGAATTCATGGGATCATGATTCCTGGGGCTATGTGTATTTCATCAGGATATTGACCCACAAGAGTTAGGCGCAGTTGTTAAACCAAATCTAGCCGGCGGTTTCAACCCAACTGACTTGAGTAACGTTTAATTTAATGGGTATCAATTTCACAGATAGGAGTGGAAATATGCATGTTTTAAAACACAGAACCAAACTGCTCTATTGGTGTCTACTCCCTCGTGAACCACCAAGGCAACTGATCATGCACCATCATTTGAAGCTTGAAAAAATCCATGAACCCTGTTGGATCGATAATGGGGTATTGGAAATCACCATGGTCTTCCTCCGGTTTTTCAGCATAGGGTCGACTATTATCTCTTCGAAACCTGGGGATTCTTTATCCCCCAAGACCTCCGCTAGTGCGAAATCCATGGGAATAACCTCTGGTAATTTTACATAGATTGAACATGGCCCACTTATGGTTGATGACGCTATTCAAACCTGAGATTTTTCATAGCTATCTTAGTTTACCAGAGGGTAGTTTGAAGATGTTTGAAGAATCTCAACCAAATCCCTGGTTTTCTTGGTGCAAGATCATCCCGAAATTGATGACAAGGATAATTGCACCTGACCGACAAACTCCCATTGCACCCACGGAAAAAGGGGTGGCTGAATGGTTTGAATGGTACATATGTGCAGTACATTATATAGATGCTATTAGATTTTACATATACACTCCTTTGAACACGCTTTTTCCCAAAAGGGTATACGCTAGCAACACGTAAACCTGTAAGGTGGCAATTTCAGATTGACTTTTGAATTGGGTGGGCACTAATATGATAAAGGATAATATAGGTATATCATGCCCCTAGATGTGGATGTAGATAGACTCTATGATAGACTTATTCATAATGTCAATGATTTCAACCTCGACATGTGTCCCTCGTCTTGCAGCTTCGACTCAACTCGAAATTTCACCATGTCGTGTCGCATGCATATCCCTTCATCGGGGTCCACGGCAGTTGCCAGCAGTTGTGGCTGGTGCTGTTCGAACCGCCTATCCCCGAAGGGTCTGGATGCCTTCTATTGAGTGGATCCAACGCAAGATAGGGCCCCCCTCAGTTTTCAATTTGGTTTATGAACCCATCAAGCATCATCGAAATGTAAATTATCCATCATAAAACCTAGTTAGTCTATACTTGGCGGTGTAGTTCTAAAATGATTTTAACATTTTCCAAGATTCTAAACCAACCCAGCCAACTGTTGGGGGCTCCCTCTTGCGACTGTGCCTGTACAAATTGGCCCCCCCCCCAATGCCAAAGAGGCTACCAAGTACTGAAACATGTAGGATGCCAAATTGTCCTATACTCATGGGGATTCAACCAACCCCGAAGGTGACAACATGATTGATCCACATAAACCAATAGGAACATGATCGTACAGTACATTGCTACATATTTATATATATCCCAAACCGGCCATCTATCTCCACCAGCTGGACATTGGTCATAGATTGGTCAGTTTCAAGAGGACAATCCAACAAACATGAAGCGTTGCAATGATTTTAGTCAAAAGCGAGGGCAACTGTGTTGAAGCACTTTGGTTTCAAGTTGCTATGGGTTCCAACCTGTCCCAGAAACAGAGGTTGCTGCCAAACAGTGGAGACATGATACAAAGGGTCACTCCCAAACGAACACAATTTCAGAACTGGGGCCAGATATGATGTAAACGTGTCGATGGTTGTCAACCAACCCAGTGGACCCCCAACAGCACAACTGCCACGGAATGATGTACCCATGAAACTCGCTAGCAACAGATCAGATCATGAAGCCGGCACACAATGGCAAAGTGTATTCACTGCCCCTGTAACTATTTGTTTGATTCGAATTACCATGATGGATACCCCACTCAAGCTAGTGGTTTCCTGAACCCCGGGCTGAAAAAGTAAAACCCTTGGTGAGATATGCTGTGAATATCTGTCTAGCCATGATCCCAAACAACGAACAGGTTCGGGGTTTGGGGCATGGCTCATCTGCTGCAGCAGCTTTGGATGCTTCATGGTAGCAGTAGCATCTTCCATGCATGTATATATATATATATGCATGTATAAATATATATATATATACATATATATATATATATAATAGATATGTATATATATATATACATATTATATGAGCCATGTGCGTGCAATACAGTAATACATGGGATATGTTGGGATATAATAGACGAATGCTTTAAAGGAGAGGCATCTTTTTAACATGCTGGGAGCTCACCTTCTATTGATTTCTTCCGGATTTTGGATTCGGCCCAAGAATTGCTGTCTGTTTGACTTCCACGCGCTCCATCGCGCAGCAGTGAGTCGACTGATGCTGACATAAGCGAACCGCTGACTTACAAAGGATACTGGCTGTGGCGGGGACTGAATTAGGTGCAGAGGGGCGCAACTGAGATCAGGTTACCACGGAAGCATTCACAGAAGCCAAAGGTTCTCACGGAAGTTGCTAGGTCTTGAGCTATTTCTTTGGCTTATGATCAATCCCATTGTGACAGAAGAATCGAGAAAATTTATTGATTACAGTATATAATGTTCTATATATATATATATACATAGAGAGAGAGAGAGAGAGTTGGCATCGATTGTCATTGTAGACGTATCCTCAGGAGATGACTTGAAACCTTTCCGGCATCTTTGGGCATCGTTGGGCTGCAATTTACTTTGTGAAGTGTGTACTGCTTTTACCCATGCGACTATCCTCCGTTTCATTCAAGCTTCACTTCAAACAGACTTCAACACGAACATGCAAAGGATACAATGTAAATCCAACCATACTTGACAGGAACAGGTCAGCATTGGGTACCAAAAAGTGGTTGCTGAATCCTTAAAACAATCAACACTGCAGCTTACTGAATCCTCGCACAGACCCACGGGTTGCGACAATGACACACCAATTGCAGCTGAGTTTTGCAAGTGGTATCTCCGACCCCATCTTTTTAAGCGCCGGAAAGTTCAGTAGCCGGGCATCTTTCACACACGGGATCTTCCGAATCTTTACAGGTCCCGCTGGGATGCTTGTAGAAATGGTACAGGAAGTGGAAATAATGTAACATGACATGTTTTGGTAACAGGTAAAAACATAGTGGGGTCAGTCTAAGCTGGGTACATACTCTTATCTGTTTACTTTGAGCTATCTAGTCGTTCAATTTTCTGACGGTTGAGTCTGTTTACAACTATCTTAAGTCGTTGTTCAATGGCGGTTACCTCTCCATTCAGCCATCATCAGGTGAGAAGGGGACATCTATGGTAGGTGGATGGAATTTCTGGTGGCAATACAGGTGAGACATGGGAAGCAAGGGATGCATTTCCCAAGGGCAAGATCAGTAGCACTGCAGCACTCAAACAGAGGTAACAAGGCTGTAGCGAAATGGGGATGAACATCACTTGGCAGGGGATGGAAACCAGGATGATATGATTGGAAGACTTCTCACCAGGGACCAAATCTACCTGGGCAACAAAAATCAGCACTGTGGTTCCAAACCATCAGATGGGATATATAACCTCACTTACTGGCACCCATGGTTAGCTTTGACAATTCGCTGGATGATCATCTGTCACGTGTTGAAAGATGCTGAAGGGGTGACGTGTTCCTGTCTTGAAAATGATTGATCCTTCGAAGTACTTACCAATATCCTTGCCCAAAAACTTAATTCACAAGCCTGGAAACAAGCATCAACCAACAGAGGTATCCAGATTGGAATATGACATATAATTCCTCTTCGCATCTCACCACTACATGCACACGTTAAGTAAAACAATCAATTTGAATATCCACTCATACATCTAGACCATTATATCCATGATGGGGAGTCTTCGAAGATATTCAAACATACTATATTATATATTCTAATAAATGGCTGACTTCAAAAAAAGTCAATAACCTGAAATAAGGCTATGTTGGGATGGTTGCCCCTTATCAATCACCATTCCAGTGAGGTCGCAGTGAGGTAGTTCTAATTCATCAATTTCCTGGGCAGTCAGAAAGCCAACTAAACCAGGTAGGTTAGTAGTCCCCTATAATCACCAATCAGCCACCAACCCCATCATTTCTAGTGGACAACATGGCTAATATTTGCCACTTTGCATGTGTGTATTTAATCTATGTTGTTCATCAAGCTGGTTTGTATCTAGGCCCCCACCCCTGCATTTTCAAAAGGTCAAAGTCCCAAACTATCCAAGGTTGACCCTTCATCATGGACTCCCTGCATTTCAGAAGACATCAACCATGGTCCAGAGTTGATGGTTCCAACCCTCTAAAAACAAGAGTTTGAAATTATGTCAAATCCCAATAATAACCAATCTACATGAATGTAAACTAATTCACTGGCCTGAATTAAGATTATTTCACGATAGTTACCCCAAGACAAATCCCATTGGTCCATAGACGTCGCGGCCTAAGGTACTGTCAAATTTGTTGAGATGCATTGATATCCCACTATATCCCCATGAATATTCCATTAATTTGATATGTATATATATGTATATACACACACACCAGGAGTCATATCCCCATTTATCACCATTTATCCCCATTATTATATATATATATACACATATTTATCCCAGTGAACGCAACATTTTGTGGCCTAATCCCCAATAATAACCCATCCAAAAAACTATACCACCAAATGTATCAATATGTCAGTGGGTCGAAACCATAATCCCAACATTTTTTCAGGGATGAACATGGACAAATCCCAGGAATTTTGAGGTTCACTGGGGTACCAGGGTTTGACCCACAGCCATATGTTAGCGAAATCTCCATTCTTGTTGCTTAAATCCGTACTTGGCGGATCATCCCATGCATATCCATGGATCATGTCTGTGGTTTGTAAATGGACCTAGTTCACATACAAAATGGGAGAAGCTACTGAATGGGGACTTGGTAACCAGAGTCAATATTTGTCAACCAGTTTCCACGTGGGATGACCCTCCAAGTAAATTGGTTATTGTATGTTCATGGTACTTTTGATATACCTAGACCCCTCCAAGTACCTATAGAAATAGATACACATCCAGAATATCTATCACGTAGGGCATCCCTATCTGTCCATTCTTTCTGGAAGATCCGTTCCTCATTGATCGCCCTTTGCCGCTTCAGGCGAGAACTGCCTACAGGGCCGGCCAAGGCAGATCCGTCGGCAGCGAAACAACTTAGGAAATTGTAGCACCCCGCACAACAAAAGGTAGAACAAGAAGCTACCACTATTTTAGGAGGAGTCGTGTTTGAAACACATTGGATGTGTCTTTTTTGTTTGGTTCTGATTGATTTATTGAATTATGCGGGATAGATCAAGTACTGCAAGTAAAATTGGGATTGCATGAAGATATATCCAGATCTTAGTGAGAATATCAAGTCACCTGGAAAACGAAACTGGTCGGTGTACGGCTACCCCAGGGTCCAGATCCTTTGTAAGCACCGAACACCAGAACATACCAGAACACCTGTTTTTCCCATCTTGGAATCTATGCATTCATTTACAGATCCCATCGAACGGCGGACTGATCCATGGTCTTAATATGTCTTCATACTGCTTGCACTGGACTGGTTTAAGGCAAACATTGACAAAAACCCATGCTTTGTACCCCCTCCCCGATATACGTTTTTCCTGTGTTTTGTTCCCTTCAACCAATACTCTGACTGCTTGCATACATCAAACATCAGAAATTGAAACCCATCCAGACTTATTAAAAAAACACTTTCAACAATGTAGACAATCTCATAACAATTCAGGTACAATCATTCAGACCTTGAACCACCATTTAGATTCTAAAATATGGTACCCCATTCCATCCATTGGTTAATCATGATTTTCCCATTTCAAAAATGGCTATAACGGGGCCAACAAAATCAAAGACAAACCTGGCTCCCAGCTGGCATTGCACCTCGACAGCAGCTGGTGTACTTCCTGACCAAAACGCACCGCCACGTCGGAGAAGAAAAAGAGGCCGTCTGCGGCGACGCAGACGAAATTTTGAGGTAGTTTGAATTGATGGAAGATATTGTATATCTGTGTGAAAGATCAGTAATTCTGATGTTGTAGATTATGATATTATAGTTAATTGTATATATACAGTCTATGTACAGTCATGTGTATATATATATACATACATACAGTATGGTATGCCATAATATCTAATATAATCTATGTAATCTATGTATATATATATATATATTATACATGTTTTGTATTGTGTTGTACCAACTTGGAACCGCAAGAGATTGTCATTTCAAAGGTGAAATGACAAATGACCTGAAGACTTGCCTCAACCACCCTAAATCATGGTCATTTGAGTTCCAAAAATCACCACATCAAATATACATACTAGCGATTCGGATACTGTTTTAGCGAGTTCTGGCATAACCACATAATAATAGGTGATTGCACCAAGATAGCTTGGGACATTGGCTGTACAAGAAATAAGGAGACACGGATTCAACTTGTTCTATTCGATGTTCGGAGCTGGAATCCAGAAGATTTTGATACTCTAACATGTTGCGAAAATGATAAATCATGGCAATGTTATGTTTGACATTATTCTGCACACACTAAGCAACCAAAAACAATGCTGGGGATCTGAGAGTGGCCACATGTGCGAGTGCACAAGCATTCAGCACTTGCTGCTGACTTGGACACGATTCCTGATATGATTGAGAAATTGCAGCGACTAGGGGGGCTGTGTTCTGCAAAGGGTATAGTAACCAACAACGTTCACACGTGTTTGAATCGGGATGCTACATCGACCTACTCAAAGACGACAACAATGTTTACACTGTAACCTTCAAAAGACCCAACAATGAGCCAATGGGAAATGTCAAAGGTTTGGAGATATTGGGAGTCAACTTCAACGATTGTCCATCAATTGAGGGTCGAAGTGTAGATGTACCCTCTGGTTATTTAACATAGCCATGGAAAATGCCCTACAAATGGAGGTTTTAATGGGAAAATCATCCCAAATTAGCCATGTTCTATGGCTATGTTAAATAACCAGAGGGTAGTAGGAATATCATCAGCAGTGACGGATAGTCAGGAGGGTAAACAAAGCATTGAATATGTCTAAAACATCAGGCTTAGCCCCGTTGCAAAACGTTGTGAAATGGTGGCTTTGGCTCAAGCTGGCGCTTGGAGGTACTTTTTTGGTTCCTTGCCAAATTGTAAAAATGCATCCAACATTATCAAACTATATGGAGGTTTACTGAAATGTGGGTCTCCCCAAAATCATCCATGTTTAAAGGATTTTCCATTGTAAACCATCCATTTGGGGTACCCCCATTATGGAAAACCCCCAAGTTGGGGCATGTTGGGACTGCGGCGCAGTTATGGCACCTTTTGAGATGTTGACCTCCGTGTTCTTCAAGGAGAAGGTGGAGTTGGAACCTTAGGCTGAGAGTTGCCCAAGAATCCTGGAGGGAAGTCGATATGATGATGGGCTACCGTGGGGATATTATGGTTATCATGGGATATATCATGGTGGTATAATTTGATAGTATCTGTATGTATAGATACATACATAAGATGTATATACATACAAAATGCATCTATAATGTGTATGTGTACATATATACATATATATATATTATTTGTATAGTGTATATGTATACTATATATAGATATAGTAATTAGAACATGATATATATATATATAATCGCTGCTTGGTGGTTGAGCAACCCTTCTAAAAATATGAGATATCGTCAATGGGGATCATCATCCCGAATATAGTTGAACATAAAACATATTGCAAACCACAAACCCAAGAAGTTGTGGCCTTTTGAAGAGGTAATCGGTCCCCCCATCCCGCGGATCAATTGAGTCGTTGGTCAGGGAACGGGGGAACATCCAAAAAGCAGGAGCTCCATTGAAACTACTAGCAACCATTGAAGCCTTCAATAAGAACCATTGTAGCACTGGTTGGTCATTGAGCCAACCCTCCGAAAAGCATCTTTGGGACCAAGCAGACTATCGATTTTAGCATTGTTCAACCCCCTCTGTCATCCCTTGATGCTTGCTGGTCGAGGCCAGGATTCCCATTGTGGTTGCACCTCATCCCCAAGAATACATGCGGCATGCGCTGGTAGGTCAGCAACTTCCTGTAATTAGCTCTCATCAAGCATGAAGCCCATCATTTGGGTTTGTCTGAAAACAGGGTACCCCCAAATTTGATGGTCTATAAATGTCTATAACCATTTTCCCAACAAAAATGGCTATTTGGAGGATATATCCCATTTTCAGACACACCCATTTATCAACATGATATTATGTTTGATGGCTTGACACGGCTTAGATAGTCCTCGGCCACCCAGTTGTTCTATCCTCCATAAACCCACGTCAATTAGCTATCACAAAGCAGCTGTAAATCATGCTTCATTAATGTTCATTAAATCCCCTATGTTTCTTGGTGAAATATGGTAAAATCCTATGAAATCCCCATCAAAAATCTCATGAAATCCGACAACAATTCAATCAAATCCACAGTTTCCGCTGGTTTAACGTTTGTGGACCTCACCTTTCACCCATCGCATCGTATTTTGGGACGGCATCGATGCCAAGGCACTGAGAAGTATTGCCTCGGTGATATCATATCGTCTCATGATGGGTATGTATAATATGTGAGTTATATATGGTTGTATGGAGGTTTCCAATCCATAGGGGTACCCCCAGTCATCATCCATTTTAGATTGGGATTTTCCATGAAATAAACCATCCATTTTTGAGTACCCCCATTTTAATCAACCCTCATATAGGATTATACCACACATACCCACATCATTCTGTGGTCAGGGATTATATACCAACTATGATATACCTATATATTAGGGATTATGGCTATACAATACGGTATATATCCTACAGTATATATAGCGATATTGTGATACACTGTACTATTGGGATATGATGGGTATACATATTTACACACTGTAATGTCCATGTATCTCCCGATAGTATATCATATCCCTTTACCATAGTACATACATCATCCCTATAAATTTCTATGGCCATAGTATGGTATATAATATAGGTTCCTAGTAGGTCTATGATAGTAAACAGTAGTGTATATATGTGTATATATGTAGTCCCTATAAATATGGCCATATAATGTACCAAGTTGTTAAGTGGGACTACACCCACCAAGTACATGCCAAAAAAGCACAAGACATGCCGTGGTGATCTGCGTGAAAAATGTATCAACTATCCAACCTGCAGCTGGGTCTTGCGTTCCAGGCTATTCAGGTCAAAAGGACAAGAAGATACCCTCTGGTAAACTAACGTAGCTATTGAAAATGGCCATAGAAATAGTGGATTTTCCCATGAAAAATGATGATTTCCCATAGTTATGTTAGTTTACTAGAGGGTACCTGGCCAACAAGTCACAACATTGGTCAAGATCCCATCTGAGCCCATGCATTGCTGCAGATCACTGTCTGAAACGAGTTCTGCAGTCATATCACCAAGTCTCATGTAATCTCCGTCTCCATCAGAATCACCAGGTTGTATCCCCCAGGCCACCAAAAGCACACACCCTACACAGATTTGCTTAGAAGCAAAATCATATGGCTATGAGTCAAAACCCTGGTACCTCGTGAACCCCAAAATAGCTGGTAACTGGATGTTCATCCCATTAAAATAGCTACTAATAGGTTTTGACCCATCCCCATATAAATATTCCTGCAGATTCCCAAATGATGAATTTCCCAGCGAAAACCGAACAAAAACAAAGAATCCATCAGCAGCTCGAGCCCTGAATCTCTTGATCTTCCGGGTGGTTTCGCTGTAACCGAGCAACTTTGCCCAGTGGACCGGTGTTCAGAGCATGTTCCCCTGGACCCCTGAGGACCTGGCAGTGTGAAGATCCTGCTTTTTTTCGGGGATTAAATAGTTGTAATGATACAAAATACATCAACATACAACGTGGTACACATATGAACTAGAATAGAAATCGTCCCAATGTTGAATCATCCCACTTTTTTTGAGGAATGGAACCCTGGACAGTAAATGTTAGTTCAAATTCCACCAATCACGGCTTCAGAAATTTTCAGCCGCATTCTAATGACTGCTGGATTTGATCCTATTTGCTCTTTCAGAAAAGAGTCTAGTTTTCATTCTGTCAATGACTCGACCTTGCTTTCTGATACTGCCGGAGCAGTTGTGAACACAAAACAAATTCTAAGCATGCTGTTGGTACAGTGTGGTGAAACAAAGAGTGGAAACTTACTGTAAGTAAGTGCTTCAACACCACATATGCACGTACGGATGTAAATACATGAATGTTTGGGAGACCTGAAACCCCAATGACCCTTATTTGAGCGGATTGGATTTATCAAATAAAGTAAGGTTTTCCCATCCGATATAGATGTCATGCGGGTTTCCAATATGATCAATATGAATATGCCTAAATCTATGCAAATGATTGCAAAGATGTACATAAAGTGTAATTAATGTGTGTATATATATATATAATACATGCCAAATGGATCCAAATGTGATCATGACTACATTCTTACATGGAGGTTCGGTTTCATCCAAAATTAGATCATTTTAGTTTTGAAACCCATGATGACTTGGGCATCCCAGATTTTAGGCAACCCCACATCTTCAAAGAAAACATCCCGCAAATTGTGTGTCCAACAGATTTGACGTCCGAGCCCGACCTGGAGAAGCTGCGCGGCATACTTCAGCTCGATAGGACCTCAGCCACAGCACTGGTGAGATCATTTCATGGGGATCTGATAAATAGTATGTGATTTCCAACGGGGATGATAATCACTGGATTGGTTAATGGGAAAATCTACAGGAAACCATGGATTTTCCCATGAAATTGATTGGGGTTTCCGGTTAAAATTTTCCCATTAACCAATCCATTGACATCGCGGATGGGATGGGTTTGATATGATTTGATCGGGAGATGGTATAATTATGAGATATACCCAAAGAATAAACCATCCCCATTTGGGGTAAATGCTTGGGTACAGCCCTATGACTGTGATGATGTAACACGACCCCAAGCGAGTTGCTGAGGTGGTATGTTGGGGTTTACCACACTACATTGGATCATTGAGATATAAAGAAAGATAGCATTGGAACCAACAAGCTGAAATGAATTCTGATTAAGCGGAAGCGCGTAATCAAACATTGTCACACGCTATCACACCCCCTCTTGTTTGTCAACGTGATCAAATATCGTCAAACACAAAACAGATAGCGGATTGTTGATCCATTGCTACAGGTGGAGTAAAAACATGTATCTCAAAAACCAAACTATGTAGCTACAACCAATTCTGGTAAGGATCACCAACCTCATATTGGGCAAATCCTTTTGTAATCCAACATTGGTTTTACATTCAAGGACAATGCTCCTCTTCTACCTGGGGATCTTGCATTACCAGGTTGGCTAACAAGAGAGTCATCGTAACCGTTTGCCAGTGGGATAACATTCATAACATGCTTTTTTAGTGCCTAAATGTCCCATTTATAGATGATTTCCTGATTAATCATGGTGATTTCCACAGCAAACCGTGAAACTACCACGGGGTAGTTTGACAAAAATGAGTCCAGGGCTTCAGCAAAGGTCATAAGAACGATATAAACTGATACTTCCAAGAAGGCAAGATACAATGCAAAAAGCAAAATCATGGAACATGGGCCCAACACCAAGATGTCCCAAGGTTATGACAAAGCACCATTCCATCAATGTTTCGCTGTTTTGGCCTATTGCTGGCTTTTGACATCTCATCTGTCTAAGTGATCACAGTTCACCAGTTGTTGGGGATGGGCGTCATTTCACCCTGGCAGCATGCTATTCTGCTATTCACATCGAACGAATACATCACCAAGACAAAGTAATGTTGATGTATGTTGGCATGTTCATCTATAAATGATACCCTGGGGGAAAACTAACCTTGATGTGCAAAACCAATGGTTTCCCAAGGAAAAGGTTTTAAACAAATGATAGGTAGTTCCCACATCAAATCTAGTTTTCACAGGAGAGTATGCATACCTTTGTTTCAGGTAAAGATTTGACTCACGGCCATTCCAACGTTCCAAAGATCGTCACCTGCGATGCTGCTCTGCTCGCGCACGTCGGTGGCGCCCAGAAGCGTCAAATTGCTGCGAAGCCTCAACTGTCGCGTCGATGGTTGAGGTGCGGGTTTGCACATCGGATGGATCTGGGGTCCGATTATGAGTACAAATAACTACCAAACAATCATAATCAAACAAGTTCTTGTTTGACCATTTCCCTTCAGAATTGCCACGCAAGATAAAAGCGGTGAGCCCCTGAAATAGTGTGCCCAAATGGATTGTGATTGTTGTCTTAATGTTTGGCAATGTTCAAACATGGTTTTGATGGTTCACTCGTTCTGATAACTACAACTCTCTTCAAGTCCAGTCATTGAGTCGCTATTATCGGCGCTTTTTGCGAAAATATTCTACTCTGCCTCTCTGCATATCTGTTATTGATGTTCCCTAAGTTCATGATGTTCATATTTGGTACGAGTTTGTACTGGGTGTAGACATCTCGTATCCTACTCTAAGTTCAGAGACATCCTTGTGTGATTGTCTTGTGGTTTTCAAAGGTTGTGTGTTGCCAATACAGGTGGCAGTATAGTGTACCAGGCACAGGACCATGCATTGTATAACTTGTATTGCACACACATTGTATATTGTATATTCATTGTATTATATATATAAGTATACATATATATATATATATATATGTACAATTATGTATACATATTTACAGTGCTTCATGTTGCAATGTATACACAATTTGTACATGCAGAGTATGTCTATATACACGTATCATGTACCACTTCCACTATCTGATAGGGCCCCACTACCGCCAAGTCGTGGGGTCCAAATTCCATGAGCTTCTGATAGAAGCGTCATGGGTTTCTCCCTAGATAGAACTTGTTGACTATCAGATTATCATGAAATGATCATGAAATACTATGAGGTTGTTTTCAATTGCTGCGAGCAAGACATCACCTGAATGGGTAGGTGGAAGGTTCCAGTTGTTCCAAGAATGACGACTCGTTACTGTAAGTATAGTCGAAAACAAAAAATCCAATCATATGGAGGTTCCTTAAAATGGGGGATCCCAAAAACCATGGGTTTCAATACTAAAATGGTCTCATTTTGAATGACTTGGGACAACCATTTTATTGGGAAGCTCCATATCCCCATCAAACCGGAAGTGTCACCTGTTCACTGGGCACGGCTCTTGCCTCATTGGATTCTGCTCGATCCAAAGGTAGCCGTGCGCATGGACGTCAGCGATAAAGCTAAAGCAAAACTCGCCTCAGCAAATGTAGTGAACATCGAGATGGGGAGTTCACATGGGTGTAGGTCAGAATTGGGTACCCTTAGGCGGTTAATACCAAACATATACTACAATCTGTGGTCCCTTGGGGCTTAAATTTGACCATCATCCCCACACAGCCAGCCCAAAATGTGCATTGAATTGATCAAGAAATATGGCTATGGACCCGTATGGATCTTGATTTGCTGCCCACTGCCTGCGACCCCAGATCCACAAGGTGCTCAAGCCCACCAGTGATTTGCAGCTGTTGAAGCCCTGCCTGGAATAAACATCTACTAACCTGGGCCCCATGACCCCGAGCCTGTCTCTATGCATTTTGAAATAGTTTGAAGTATGCGCAGTATTCCCTATAGATGTTTCCATATTTTCCCTATGATGTTTTCAATAAGAAGTATCGTGCGTGGTCCAACATCCGCCCGATCCCAACATCAACAGAGCGACGCTTCCCCGACTTCGTCAGCAAAGCCGTGAAGGAGAACACGATCGGTGACTCAGTCGGGTATCACTGAATAAGGTCAACCCAGGATGAATGAAGCACGGCAAAGCCCCAGTTTACCATATACTATATCTATGTAAGCATATCTATACTAGTATATACAAGTACCAAAAAGATGCTGGTTTCCTGACATGAGGGACGCAAGAATCATCCGTCCCCTATTTTGAGAAACGCTCGAATGGAAATTTCACTATAATCCTGGGTTCACATTCAAAACAAAGGACCCCAGGAGGTTTCCTTCGATACTCCGCCCTGTGGCTACCAGCTTCCTTGCATCAGGACCATGCTGATTCCTAAGTAACGAATTCAACGTTGGACCAGCTATGATGATTTTTGTCTTGAACCTACAAGGTGACGCCATTTTTCGTGTGAAAACTCATGGCACTGACCACACTTTTGACCCAACGCCCCACATGTTCAGGGGTTGATCTATCTACCTATCCATCTGTCTGTCTATCTATCTACCTATCTATCTATCTACCTATCTATCTAACTATATAATGATTCGTCCATCTATCCAGCTCCTATATCTTTTCAGCCTTGCTTTCTGCTTCGCTGCCAAGAAACGACTAAGTACATATAGCCTGGCCGCAGGTCACAACTCCCGGAATGAGAGGGACCAGTGGCATAGCCCAAAGGCAAAACCGTTGAAGGTCTTGAAGGGTCAAGGATTTGTCAAAGACTATCTTTTATTCTTAGATTTTCATAGATTTTCCATAGCACATCAGAGCAAATTATATCAAATTATCATATGCCAGTGTACGTCTGCCACCCCAATCTGCACAACAAATGCCACCGATGTCAGGCTTCCGGCTGACCCAGCCATTCGCCGGCACAGTGGCTGCCACGCCTGATTCAAATGTGAAGGAAGGTGTTGGCAAAGGCATCAACGTCATCTCCAGCGGATAGTTTCGTTTGTTGTACTCAGCGGCGCGGCGATGTGCGACTCGGAGCTCTCTCATGGTCTGCACATGTCTATCCCAGGAATGAGGCTCAAACAGAACACAGCCCCAACAAAACGGCTGTGGCTCAAAATTTGATATCTGATAGTCTATAGGTGTCTATGGTGTCTACACCACCGAAAAGTTTAGTAGGCCCATTGATACCCATTCTTGAGCCTAGGCAAATAACATGATTCAAAAAATAGGCGGATAAATACTGATAACATGATAACACACAAACATGGGCACAGTTCTATATTTGTAGGGCTCCAGTGTATCCTACATGCACTAAATGTTGGAGGGAGCAAGTGCACGTTCATCACGTATGGTTCCTTCAAATGATTCCAGAAGAGGTCTCTTCAGATTTGACTAAGACAATGCGGCAGCGGCATCACAGCATCAACCGCTCCGAATCATCAAAAGGTGGTCAACATTGATACCCTGTTGCAGCAAGCACACTGATGAAATTCCCATACCAGCCAGAGGAAAGTGTTACTGAATGGGAATCCCTTCCAGCTGTCGCCTTTGAACTTGACCTTCCACATCCTTCCAATTTCAAGGAAGAATTGTTTGTGTCAATCTTGGGAAGAATTGTTTGTGTCAATCTTGGGACCCTTGTTGAAGTCTACTCTATGGGATTCCAATGTCTCTCCTTTGGGACTTTTGGACCCGTACTCCACTCGGGTCGTCTGTTGATCATCCACTGGACTACTACTTGGATGTAAATCTCATCTGGTAAGTGGTTTATCACCCATATATTACTGAGGATATTCCATATCCCTATGCATATATATATAATATATATATATATATTAATATCTATATCTATCTATCTATATATATATATATGTATATACTATATATATAATATTACATGGGGTAATTACGGTATATAACATGGTCATGCCGCCTTACGATGTCTGGGATGTACCCCCAAGTACCAGACTTCCAGCCGCCCCAAAACCAAGTGGCTGGGTGTTTCTGTTTCAGCCCTGGAACGAGCAGGGACATGAAATCTGAGTAGAGTCCAATGCCTCCCAGGTCTGAGGGGACGTGAATTTTCCCGGATCTGTCCTCAATTCATTGCAAAAACAGGGCAAGTGCTGAATAGATCTGCAGAGGGCATAGTGAAAATCAGTTGGGGATGGTTTAGGCACGGTTTAGGGATGGATATAGGTATACGGAACATACGGAAAGAATGTGTAATAACTAAAGTAAACTAGCCAATAAAATGTAATATCTAATATCCGATCAGACCAGTTGGGGAACCTCCTAACCATGCTGCCTGGAGTTTAAAACTGCGACAATAAAAAAACATTCGGTGTTGGGGAGCCTCATCCGAACTGCAGGGGAAAATCGGAAGAGAAACATGCGAAATCACCCAACAACCATTTAATACTGCGGCTACATAAGTAAAATTGACAGTACCCATCAGTACCCCATCTATTTCCTGGTGATGTCCCCATGCTTGGTGGGGACCACATCAAATCCATTTCCAGGTGGATCTTTAATCTCCTGCCTAGGGTGTTGTTCGGCACCCACCAGGGCAGCATCTTGTAGCCTTTGGCGGCGTAAATGACACTGGTCAACAAGGGACTCTACTTCGGTCATTTTGGGTGTGTCGGAAAATATACCCAGAATCCACAGGTTCGTCATCATGGTTCTCCTAAAGACACATGAAATTTGACGGGTATAAACACTACCCTGGAAGGTCACACAAATATGTGTTGTGTTTGTGGGGTCAGTTTCCCGAGTTATAAATGGGATAAGCCAGGAAATGGCAACTTATCACACACATAATTACTGACGCACTGCATGTTAATGATGCCAGAAGAATCCAAAAGTAAGGTCAACAAGTAGTTCCATATCACTCATCCATGCAAGGTGCAATTTGGTATGTACAAAATGTTGTAATCACAGTTGCTTAATAACTACAGCGAACAAATATGACGACGCAAGTTGTGCCGTATCACCTCTTGAACACTACTCAACCAAGGGCTTTATCCCAATGGAGACCCGCGGGATAGCGTGTTGCAGCAAGGAAAACATCTGATCTATGATACGTACCGTACGGTATCCTGGGGGGTTCATTCTCCAAGCATGTGGCTGAAATAGAAAACACGTTGGAAGGCGGACTACACTGCCACAAACCCATACTCTTGTCTCACAATATCTGACACAACAACTTGATTCTGGTACAAAGACAGCGAGTTTGAACACCAACTGCATGTTTTCTTAGTTTTGTCTTGTCATCCCACTTTCTTATTCCAAATGCTACATTGATGTGTTACAGTACTGTAGGGACAATTCCTTTTAGGTCGCTACCAACTTCCCACCTTACAATGATCTTGGCAAAGTAAACTAGAAATCTGAACTGTTTGCAATCTTTTCTCAGCCAGAGAGCTTGATCTCATGTGTCCAGATTTCATCCAATACCCGGAAACAGATACCTGAAGTATTCAAAGCCCATTATATGGATACATGGGCATGCTTGGGTTAAATATGGTTAAATATGGTTAAATCTATAAACACGGTGGGGGACTTAACCAAAGTCCCCCGCTCTGTCTATATCTAATATAGATATATTCCATATGCTGCATTGATAGCATATTAAATTACCTATGGGGTAAATGTTGGTAAATATTCCATACATGGAGTTGGATGGAGTGTCTGGGCATAGAAGTTATTTGCCTTTGCCTCTCATCATCAACCAACCTCTGGTCTCAGGAACTGAGAAGGCCCGTGCGATTCACGGCCCAAATGCCACAATTGATGCCCCAATCTGACAGCGATCCTGAGACCTAAGTTGTACAGTTAAGGCCCGAAATACCAGTTCTAAATGGTTTGAAATGGTTATAGAATGTTATAGATGGTGGTGTTATTCCATAAATGGGTTTATACAAACGGGGTTATAGCTGACTTATACCTGGTAAAGGGCCATACCTGTAGCATGGTGAGACATGAACTTCAGGCCGAAGTTTTCGGTCATTGAGATGGAATCATCTTGAGGGAATCGTACATGGAAAATCCATGGAATAGTATAATATACGATTATATGTTGAGATGGAATATCAGAATAATAGATATTATCTTGAAATCAGCGGTAGACAATCTGACAAAGTGTTCCTTTTCTTAATTTTCCGCTGGGAAATAATAGAAGAACAGTAATTAGTATCTCAGGACTGGACTAGGAGTTAGCATGCCAAGCGCGGACTATTTGTGATGTATAAGTACAATTAAGATATCAGCTGGAGTGAAATGGACAAGTGTGGGAGGATACTAGAATGTCATTCTACTCTCCACTTTTTGTAAAGTGGTGGGACCAAAGTCTGCCGAAGACATGGTGACGAACACATGAAACTTCAATGCCTTGAACATGACCCCCAGGTGAAAATGCCCGGACCTGCTTCCACATTTGCAATTAATTATTCCGTGTTTTTCACCTATCCCGGAGCTCCCAAGGCCAAAACATCCAAACACAGTGAACATACATCCCTCACAAATCTGCACGGATCAAACATGTGCCATCAAATTTTGAAGGTTCCATGTTCGATTTCAAAGTTAGCCATACATCAAGACAAGATAGGCAAAGAAAGAATGAATGTGGCCTCCATATCAGTCATCACTGAGTGTTCTTGATATAGACCATCCACTGGCTGATTGTTGCGGGCGGCAATTGATCCTTAACCCCTTTGTGCTCGCTGGTTAGAAGTTAGAACCCTCGCCAAAATCAGAAAGAAGTTTGTGCAAGCAACTAAAATCGGGATGCAAATAACAACTTATTCTGTGAGCGAGGACTGGGAAATTCACCAAGGATCCCAAAGACCCTGAATCCCTCAAAGAGATTAGTGGTTGAAAACACCAAGCAACCATTCGCTGCTTCCATCCCTCCGGCAGCTTGCCTGCAAGCATCTGGATGATCCCTGAGACTAGCATGTTACTTTGTAGGATGATGATGGCATTATTTCTTCCTACAGTCTTCTTCCTCCATTCTGAAGATACTATATACATCTACAATATACGTCGTTTCACGCGGAGACAGTTCACTGCTTCAAAGTTGTGCGGTTAGACAGTGACATTGAAATGGAAGAATGAATCTTGAAAACAAGAAGGCTATGCTCAATCAAGGCTATGCTCTGAGACCAGTTGGGTGAATTCAATGAGTGATTTTGCTGGTAATATATGTAGACACAAGGTTCACAAGCATCTTGACAACCTTGGATGATAGACACATCCAGTAGGGGACGTCTGGTTGAGAAGGCTTTTTGGGTCCCTCCCCATGGTCTCCACAAGGCCAAAGCACTCTGCCATCGTTGTCGAGGAAAGGGACAGCTCTGTTTGCCCACGCTTGGGAGGCCGTCCACATTCACCTGACGAAATCAAAAAGGAAACAAAATCAGCAGGGCGAAAGCTTCATCAAACTTGGACAAGAAACACCTAGGCAGGAACCCGCAGGAACCCATCTGTGTTCCAATCTTCAGAGCCAACTCGTTTCCTTGATGGTTCTTTCGGATTTTGTGGGATACCGGGAGAGAAAGACTGTGACGATGTTGCTTGGAAGCTAGGGACAATCTTCAGAAATGTCTTTGCTGATTCACTACAAGTATTCAAGAAGGATGGTAGTGCATGTAGTGATTCATACATCTTGAACATTCTACAAATCTACACAACCACCAATAAGCAGTTTCCAAAACCTGCATATGTAGTTGCACTGGCTCTCAAGTTGTATACTTTTTCTTCCAGGGGAAAAATTGTGTACTGTAAATATAACTATATATATTTATACATGTTTCCTGCAGACTCAGCGCTCACCTTTGTTGTTTTCACAGGGACAACCATAAAAAATATGAATACAAATCCCTAGTAAACAAATGAATAAAGTAGCGCATAGTGCGGCGCTGTGCCTGTCGCAGCTCTAGCAACCCTGCCTGCAAATAGTCCTCCGTCGTCTTTATGGCTTGAAGTGACAGGTCTACCGCCACCGATTGATTGACACTTGGCGGGCAGGCTGGGCTGGGCTGGTGAATCTTGCTGGTATCTTCAAGGACTTGGGATTTTACCCCCAATACATGGCCGTTTGAATCAAGAACAGGACATTAAACCACGGGATTTTGGGGCTTCAGATTTTCAAACAAGCCCGAAGATGTGGTAATTGCGGTAAACGGTAAACCATGGTAAACCTCAATAAACTATCCGAATTGCTTCATTTTACCTACCGATTGTTGAATTTACAGTACATGAACCTTCCAGGTCAAAAGAAGTCCTGCGAGCAGTGCTGCTTCCCGCCAGGGGTGGTTGACTGGTGAATACAGCTGACTAAACTGGGAGACATGTTGGCATCATGGATCCAAATAGGTAGCAAAAATGAGCCAAGAGATAATGACACCTTATTTGGACCCTTCATACTTCTTATAGTGCTTTGGTACCATGTTTAGTCAAAGTTCTTAGCAGTTTTGGAGCACATATTCCCACAACACATTGGCAAAACAACCCAAATGACCAATAAAAGACAGGGTTTTGTCTAATGCCAGCTGCGCTCTCTGGTTGTCAAAGATAGCCATGGAACAACATCCCTCAATTAGATATGTGCGTCAAAATTTGAGGTCCAAATATCATTCCCCCATTTACTTCCACTCAACTGTCTTGAATGCACTTACATTAATTTTAATGGTTCGATTTTCTGTCGTTTCCATGCATCTAGACACGTCTTAACGGTTTGAATATTTTTTTTTTGGGAAAAACCGGGGACCTTACATTGCCATTCACCAACGTACACTGGGAAGAGGATTGCTGATTCTTCACTATGGGGCTGCCGAAATCCTCAGCTGGATGAAATCCCCAACTGATGGTAAGAGTAGTCTGAATATCTATGTGTATATTCTGTATATACATAATATATATATATATTAAATATATATTAAATATATATATAAATTAAATACATAATATATATATATATATATATTATATATATTATATATACCAGTATTGTGTATATCATATATATATATATATGTATATTATATATATATATGTATATTATATATATATTATATTATATATATATATATATTATATTATATATATATCCAATATATGTATATATCCAATATATGTATATATCCAATATATGTATATATGTGTATTATACATCTACGTCGTAATACTGGATGCATGAAATATGTTGATGAAATAACTGGTGTGCTTCTTACACAATGCACAGGGATCAGTCTGCATTCTTGTTGCTTCGATTTCCAGCTTTGGCACAGCCCTTCCAACAGTCAACTGCTGAAAATCCCCAACTGCAGTTCGTGAACTCCCCAACCGCCCCAACGGCCCCAAGGTTGTTGTGCAATTTCTGCCAGTTGAATAAATCGCCATCTTCATTGATATTATGGCCCAATCTTTGTGGATACAACGGAGGCAAATCCCTAACTCTGAAGGAGGCCATCCCTGGGTGATCGAAATCATTTCTCTCCCTTTTCGGGACGGTCAATGATCAACATGACGAAATTTGGCTGTTGAATCTATGTAATATGTTTGGTGGTTACCCTCCAGAAAACTAAAAAGAAAAATGAATAGTTCACAACCGGTTTTAGATCATTTTCGGAAAATCATGAATCTCCAATGATTTCCGCATGTATATATGCTAGTCTACGGGTTGCTTCAAAATGACTATATAGTAGATTTTGTCTGAAAACAAGGTACCCCAAAATGTGTTGGTTTATCATGTTCCTTATTCAATACTATTAAATTACCATGTTAATTTTGGCGGTATGCCTTTCAAACACACCAAAATCATAGTGTTTGGTCATAAATCACCATAAACCCAATGATATCCAAATTATATACCCATCGTATCCAAATTATATACCCATTGTTCATGGTAAAATCCACATTTGTTCGTGGTAAAAACAGTGGCCTTCAATCTTTACAAGTCTCATGATCTTCATATCTCTGGTAGATTCAACCACGGCTTGCTGGAAAATACCCCATTGGGCTCGAAGATTTTCCCAACCTCCATTGAGTCCGGGGATTTCCCAGCTTGCCACGTTTGACCACTGGCTAGTTGGTTTCTATATCAGGTATATCCAATTCGTTCCTTATGTATATATATATATATTCTCATATATTCTCATGTGTTTTTCATTGAATCCCCACTAAGTCCCATTTAGTCCCAGCATTTCTAAAGTGGTAAATCCCAAGCATTTCTTTGCTATCGCCAAAGGTCTCTGGTAAGTCCACCGATGCTGACAGCTTCAGCTTCTGCAAACCCTCGGCCAAGTTGGTCTTTACGGCCGCCTGGCCCCGAGTTTGATGTGGCGATTGTTGAGAAATCTCCAGTCTGAAACCTCAAGAAATCCATGAACAGAAAGTCCATAGATATCCATAGATCAGACATCTCAAATCCGTGAAAAACACCTGAGACATGTTGAGATGTAATGGAAGAATCAGGTATAGCTGGCCATGACAACGGGGAAATAAGCACAAAAATGAGATGCAACGGGGCAGAACTGGGATTTCATCAACCCAAATACCTGGATTACCAACTAATTGAAGGCTTCACCGGCAAAATATGGCCAAGCTTAGATATTCAGCAAAAAAAATATTGAGCTGATTAGTACAGTACAGGTTATAAGTATGCTATAGTATATTTGCGTCTCTTTAAGTACCCAAGCTACCAGGGTTTCCCTAGAGTAGGAATTGAGCCAATAGCACATGTTTCTTCAAGGTTCTCAAATTGACTTGATCGGGGCATAGTCCCAATTGCCGCATTTACAAATCTCAGGAAGCGGGGCAAATCATTCTGATGAATGATGCGAGTCAATTGGTGTGTCAAATTTCCGGGGGAATACTTTGCCATTGACATGTCCTAATAGACGAAGAATGCTGTCAACCAATTTCAGAGTATATAGCTACCAACAAACAAGAACAAATATTCACCCTCAATACCTGATATGGCCAGTACAAGAGCAAAAAACATAGGGGTATATTTTTCCTAACGGAGAGGATGCAAAATACCGCTCAAAACTGTGGGACACGAAGGACAGTCAAAGTGTCTACTATGGGGGACTGTCAGTGTATTGTGTCTCAATTAGCTTCAATAAACGAATAGAAACAGAGATATTTGGGATGGCATCGATTCATGTAGCTCCCGGCAATTTAAATACACCCAAATCATGGTGCACAATGATTACATGTTGGTTTCTCAAACGTGCAGATCTGTTGGAACCCAAACTCAGGACCAATGACCAATGCCTCCACATTGGACTTGATGCTCTTGGCTGCCAAATCCTAGAGTTGGCGATGCCAAGGTTGGCGAATCAAAGTCCACTTGCTGTTAGATTCTATCTGAGAATCTGAGTATACATATACATATATATATATGATATGTATATATATATATGTATATATCTAAGTCAGTATATCTGAGTTAGTATGTCAACAATGATCCGAGAACATCTAAGTCAGTCGCCTACCAAGTCACTGGGAACACGGAACTGGATGGGAATGGTAGTCACAGGATCTGAATTTGGCTGGGCCAAGTGAAATCAAGATCTGGGCCAGTTACATCAAATCAGGAACCGACCTATCAACTCATTATTAAACAATTATTGGTGTATTCCCCCTGGTATCTCAAATCATCATGCATGCTGGGTGGTCATGAATGATGCACATTGACCTGCCTAGATAATGATCTGATGCTGTACCCTCTGTCCTTCATCATTCATCCTTTTTTGCTGCCGCATAAATCCAGTTTTCGAACAAAGACAAGACAAACCAAGGGACAGTCACAGTGGAGATTTTTGCAGTCAGAAGTCTTGACAGACAAGTCTTGAAAGCATTGAAAGTTCTGAACAAGGTTGGGAGAGATCTTGCTGGTCATTGCTCACAAATATCATTTTGATATGCCCCAACTTCCAACTCCTTGGCTTTCCGCGTTTGTTGACCCAAAATTTTTTGCGTGCCCGACATGCCAACCTTTGAGCCATCAGCACTGACCCAAACATCCAATGGCCAAAATGGGATAGTCCTCTAAGTAGGATTCGAACATGAAAGCCGCTGCATTCATAAGCCAGTGAAGGCTGGTGCCTGCGCTCGCGGGCGGAGTTCCCTTGAGAAGCGACAAACATCACCATTAGGCCTTGATTGAGACAATATAGTTTTGTCTCAAAACAAGGTACCGCAAATCCAAACGCATTATGCATTTATGTATCATCAGTATTTTCAATTACAAAAATACGCTTGGGGTATACAGTACCATCTTATGTCTAGTCTAGACGGGACCCACATTTACGGCTAGCTTATGCTATGCCCGCAACTCTTTTGGGATGATTGTCGGGAACCTCATTTTTGCTGACCCTTACAGTACTTTGTGGCCTTCCACTATGTTGAGATGTTATGTACCTCATGTCGCTTCGTGAGGGACGTGATTGATGACCCTCTGCAGGGAATCAACTGTCCTGCAAACTCTGTTTTCAATACTTTTTACATACACTCTAAAGAAAATCTACAAAACCCTAGTAAAAACCGTAAGTTAACCCTAAAGAAACCCTATGAACCCTAAAGAAACCCTAAAGAAAGCCAAAAGAAACCCGAAAGAAACCCTGCAAAAACCATATGAACGTGTATATAGTATATAGCTATATAGTGAAGTACCTGGTGGGCGTAGCGTAGCTGCTTCGGGCACATTTAGTGTGGAAGGAGCCCAAAGAAAAAGACGTTCAGAACTTGTCAATTGAAATACTGACACGAGTGAAGCAAACATGGTCCATACCACCACTCTTCGATAATTAAAATAATGACACGAGTGAAGCAAACATGGTCCATACCACCACTCGCGTTCATCCGGCGGCCGACAGGGACTTTCAGCTCAAGCGAAGGAAAAGCCCTTTTGCGGCTCCCCGGGTGGAGCTTCCCTTGGTGGGACGTTTTGAGATTGGTAGCGGAGCCCGGTTCGAAAGGACCGGGCTCCCGCTCAGCTTAGGTGCAGAGCGGTGCCATGACCTCGGCGACAGGTTCCTCTGACCTAGGTGGGTCTAGGATCTTCACTGGCGAAGATGAGGACGGTAAGGAATACCGTCGATGGCGGACTTGGGTGTCCAACAAACTCCTGACACTCAGTGAGAAGATGCCTGCAACTGCTAGAGGTGCATTCGTGTACACAATGCTAGCTGGAAAGGCTTTGGAAGCCGTAGAGCATTTAGACTGCAAAGAGTACCAGCGAGAAGGTGGTGAAACGGTACTTTTTGACCTGCTGGATGTTAGGTTTCCTATGAAGGACTCTGCAGACGAGCTCAGCGAGAACATGACGAAGATCTTCGAGCTTCGTGCATCAGAGGGTGAGAGCCTGAAGATGTGGATCAGTCGAGCCAGTGAGGCTTTTGAACTGTTGAAACGGAAGACATCAGTGTCTTTTCCAGAAGAAGCTCGTGGGTGGATCATACTCAACCGTTCTGGTCTTAGTGCTGAACAACGTGCAGTGGTCCTAGCGAGATCTCAAGGCAGTCTCAAACGTGATGATGTCGGAAAGGCCCTCCGGAGTTGTTATCCGGAATTCACTGTCCCAAAGAAGAAGGTGTTTGGAGCAGGAATTGTGGCCGATGATGCAGGCCTCAGTGACGAGGCAAATGATGAGCAAGATGACACTGGTTTTGAAGATGTAGAGCAGTTTCTGGCTGACTTCACTGGTCATGGTCATGATGATGACACTGCAGAGGCTTACGAAGAGTCTGAGATCCAGGAGATTCTTGCAGCTACATGGCAAGAACGTCGCAAATCGTTGAACAAGCTGCAGAAAGCGCGTCGTTTCCATGATGCTGGTCAGGTGAGACGACAGTTTCGTGTCGAAGTTGAAGAGCTGAAGCGCAGGACAAGATGCCACCGTTGCAATCAGGTGGGTCACTGGAGTCGAGAATGCAAGAACCCTCCTTCCAAAGGATCTGGCAAGGGGGGGAACAAATCTGGTGGATCTGGGAAACAGGATGCGGGTGCAGCTAGTGTGGAGCATTTCGTGGCGTGGGTCTGGAATAAACCATCAATGCTGCAACAGTTGAGACAAAATCGTGAATCTGATGTGGTCAAAGCTGTGAAAGTTGAGGAATGTGTGGAACAAGAGCAATTTCTTGTTTCAAGCCCTGGTTTTGGAGTTCTGGACTCCGGCTGCGGAAAAACGATAGTGGGTGAAGATACATTGCAAGAGTTCATTCATCTCTGGAAAGATCATGGTTTCGACATCCCTCAACGACAAGAAGAAGTGAACCACTTTCGATTCGGTAACGGTTCCCGAGAGACCACCTCACATGTGATTTCCATGCCTGTTATCTTGGCTGGTAAACATGGTTTCATTAAGGCTGCAATTGTCCGTGGATCAGCACCTCTTTTGATTTCTCGCAATGCACTCAAGACTTTGAAAGCTCAGATTGATTTTGGCAGTTCTGAGCTGAGAGTGTTTGATGAGCAGCTTGTGATTCCTCTTCGCACCAATGCTGCTGGTCAGTATGTAGTGTATTTGCTGGGACAATCATGTCAGCCCGAAGCCGCGTATGCTGAGATCATGCAGGCAGAATCCGATGTACACGATCCTGATCAGCAACAGTCTGATGATGATCACCGCGTTGCTGAGCCTTCCGGTAGTGCTGAGGCGTCCGGTAGTGCAGTGCCAGCTTCCGATCCGTGTGATGAGCCTTCCTGTGAGCATGAGCATACGTCAGGAGCATCCGACATGTCTCTGTGGTGTCGAACTGATAGGAATGTCAAGTTTTCTCCCATCACAGGTAAACAAGGTCCCTTCTGGCATCAGATCACTAGGCGTAGGATAATCAACTTAGATAACCAAGAAGTCGTCAGTGATGAGGTCATAGATCATGTGAAGCCCAAGAATCAGTATTTTGTGCCCTTGCCCAAACATGTTCGCAACATTCGGACTGAGTTTCACTTCCGGCCACAGGAGAAGATCTGCCCAACTGAGTGCTTGCCTGTTCATCAGTTGCGTCAAGTAGCCGCCAGTGCGAGCAAGTCCCATAGATATGCCGGCACATATATAGGGGGGAAACGTCTGTTAGTGGCTGAGGTTTTCAGTCCTCCACGGTTTGCCCCAGCAGCTGAATCCATGGGTTTTGCAGCAAAGTCCTATGATCTGCTCAATGGTTTTGATTTCACAGATGCCAAAGTTCGAGATCAAGTGAAACGTGAACTTCGAGAGTCTCCTCCCGATGTGCTGGTAGTTTGTCCTCCCTGCACGCATGAGGGCGGCTGGTGGAATCTGAACTGTCTGAACTTGACCATGGAAGAACGCCTCCAGAAGCAACGACAGAGTCGCATGTTCATCAGGTTTTGTTGTGAGTTGTACGAACAACAAATTAGCTTAGGTCGCTTTGCCTTGTTTGAACATCCGAAAGGAGCCCGCACATGGACATATCCAGAAGTGAAGAAGCTGATTGAGAAATGTTTTCTGGTGAAATGTCACATGTGTCGATACGGCCTTAAGCTTCCGTCAAGTAATCAGCTAATCACAAAGTCGACAAACCTGCTGGTAAGCCATGAGTCTATGAAGTCTTTGGGTTTGCAATGTCCAGGAGCATCACATCCCGAACACAAGTGTCATGATGTAATTGCTGGTTCTCATGCACAGGTGGGTTCCATCAGCAAATTTGCAGCCCAGTATACTCCTGCTTTTGTGGAAGCAGTGCTCCGGACCATTCCTCAATACGTCCGAGCAATTGAGGCGTCCCTTGTGCAGGTGGACGAGCATGAAGACTTGTCTGATGATGTGATCGAATGTTGTGCTGCTCATCGAGAAGCCTTGCAATCTGATGATGATGACAACATCCGTAGGGCCCTGTCTAAACTTCATAAGAACTTAGGTCATCCCTCGAATGAGAACTTAGTTCGCATTTTGCGTCATGGTCAGGCTAGCGATCGAGCGGTGGAACTTGCGAGAACACACAGTTGTGACTTCTGTAGAGCCAATGCCAAGCCTCATGTGCCTCTTCCATCTCAGACCAGCCGAGCCACACAGTTTAATCAGTTGGTAGGTATTGATGTGAAGTATCTTCCTGGTTGGCGTGTGAATCAGAAAATCCGAGCAATGAACATTGTCGATCAGAGTTCTTGTTATCAGCAAATGGTGCCTTTCTATGAAAGTGAGACGTCTGACCTTTTGCGTAGAATCTTCACTGACTATTGGGTGCGATGGGCTGGTCCCCCTGAAACTGTGATTCTGGATCCAGCTCCCACAAATCTTGGTGAAGGTCTTCAAGGTTATTTGGAATCTCAAGGAACTTCAGTGAAGATCATTGCAGCAGAGGCACACTGGCAATTGGGTCGCACAGAAAGCCATGGCGGATGGTTTGTCCGTATCCTGGAAAAGATGATTCAGGAACATTCACCTCGGAATAAGGAGGAATGGGAAGAGTGTGTACGCATAGCCCATGTGAAAAACCAGAGTATCCAAAGCTATGGCTACACTCCTCATCAACATGTGTTTGGCAAGAATCCTTCTCTTCCAGGTGATTTGATGTCCGAGCCGTTGCATGTCGTTCCGGGCACAGCAGGATTGTCAGTTGATGCAGTAGCTAAATCACAGGCCTTGAGACAGACGGCCAGACAAGCTGTTGTTGCCATGCAAGATGACAAAGCCATGCGTGCTGCTCTATCGGCTCGTCCTCGTACTGCTTTTTCATTTCAACCTGGCGATTTGGTAGCCTATTGGAGACATCAGAAGTTCACTGGAAGTACTGTCGAGCAAGGAGGTAGATGGCATGGCACAGCAGTAGTGATCGGTCACGTTGGTCGTAATGTGTTGATTGCACATCGCCGACAGATCTTTCGGTGTGCTCCTGAGCAAGTTCGCCCTGCCACTACCGAGGAAAGAGCAGTGATTGAATCTCCTGAGGTTGAATTGTTAGGCATCAAGGACATGATCGAAGGTGGTACTTTCAAGAGCAAGCAGTACATCGATCTTGTTTCTGGTTCATATCCTACTGAGGGTCCTGTTGTCGATGATGGTAGAGCTGTTGGTGTTCCCTCAGGTGGTCCAGTTTCTGAATCGGTAGTGCATGAGCCAGTCAATTCATCTCCGGCAGTAAGTGAACCAGTGCCTTCTTCGACTTCAGCTGTGAGTGCAAAGCCCTCAGATCCTCCAGATCAACCAATGACTCCTGCTGAAAATGCGTCAAGAGAAGAAGTGCCGAGTTCATCATATGGTCCAATACGACGCCGTGTCAATGGTAAGAATGGTGAACCAGCCTTGTACAGGCCTCCTCAAATGAAAGAAGATGACTTTGTGGACATGATGAAAGAGATTGTTCCCAAGTTGTTGACAGAAGCCACTCAACCCACGAGTTCAACTGGTAGTTCATCATCTCCTAGGTCTGTTTCCATGCATGGTGTCAAGCGAGATCATGAAGATGTGTCCGGTGATGCCAGTGTTGAACCGCCGACATCTCGTGCGAAGTCCGATGATTCAGTCGATGCGGTGGAGTGCATGTTGGTAGAAGAAGTACTTGCTGAGTGGGATCAAGGTGGAGTGGAGTCACTGATGGCGGCCTATTTACAGAAAAAGATATCCAAAGAAATCAAACCCAGTGGAAATGAACCTTCTCAACAAAAACTGGTAGATGAGTCCAAAACGTTGGAATGGGAGACTTTGATTGAAAAACAGGCTGTTCGACTTCACTATGGTAAGAAAGCTGCAGCTATCAAGAAACAATATGCCAATAGATTCATTGGTAGTCGCTTTGTCATTATCAGAAAACCCTTGATCGATGGTCAGAACGTAGATCTGAATGATGAGTCTACGTACAAGGTCAAGAGTCGTTGGTGTCTCCAAGGACATTTGGATCCTGACCTTGACAGCAAGGCATTGGATGGACTTCTTCAATCTCCCACTCTTAGCCAGGTGGGACGTGTTGTGCTGATGCAGTTGCTGGCATCTCATGGCTGGACTTTGCAACTAGGTGATATCAAGGGAGCTTTCATGGAAGCTGGTCCTCTCCCCTCCAAGTATCGTCCACTGTATGCATCACAACCTCAAGGGGGTATTCCAGGTGTTCCCAGCGATGCTGTGATCGAAGTAGTTGGAAATGTTTACGGCCAGAACGATGCCCCTGCAGCTTGGTATTCTACTTTTGACTCCGAAGTGTTGGCTGGTGGTTGGATCAAGTCTAAGTTTGACAATTGTCTGTATTATCTGCGGGATGAGTCCAACAAGTTGGTAGGAATTCTTGGTGTTCACGTCGATGATACTGCAATAGGAGGACATGGTCCAAAGTTTGAAGCTGCCGTTGCCAAGCTTCGTGGCAGATTTCCTTATCGCAAGTGGCGAGTAGGATCTGGTGAGTTCTGCGGTGCGTTGTATGCTCAAGATGCTACCACTAAGGAGATCACCATGTCACAGAAGAACTTTGCAGAAACTTTGAAACCTGCCTCGATACCGAAGGGAGCCAATCCAAACAAAGAATTGACCGAGTCTCAAATCAAGATCCTTAGGGGTATCAATGGTAGCCTGAACTGGTTGTCCTCTCAAAGTAGGCCAGATCTTGCTGTGCAAACAAGCCTTTCTCAACAATGTTTTCCTCATCCGAAGCTTAAGCATTTGAAAGAGGCAAACAATGCTATTCGCAGAGCACGACAACACAAGGATCTGTCCATCAAGTTTCAGCCGATTTCTCCATCTAATTTGACTTTGTGCTGTCACAGTGATGCCGCATGGGCCAATGTGGGTCAACATACACAAGCTGGGTACATCATTGCTTTTGTGGATAAAGACATGCATGATGGTAAGATGGTGTCTTGGTCTCCTGCAGTGTGGCGCAGTTACAAGTTGCCCCGAGCTGTGAATTCAACATTGGGTGGCGAGTCTCAAGCCATGGCCACGGCTGGAGGTACAGTAGAATGGCTGAACCTCCTTTTGGCTGAAGCCATTGATGGTCCTTTTGACCCTTTTCGAGCTCGACAGGTCATGCAGCGGCGATCCCCTATTCTTGCAACTGACTGTAAGTCTCTATATGACCATTTGATTTCACCATCATCTCCAACCTCTATCGAAGATAGACGCACGAGCATTGACGTTGTGATTATTAGGGAATCTCTCAAGACCACAAATGGGACTGTCCGCTGGCTACCTACTAACCGTATGATAGCTGACGGCCTGACCAAAGACAGAGCCGATCCCATTGACCTGTTGCGTGCATGCATTCGCAAATCCATGTGCCAGATATCGCCCGAGGAAACAATTCTGCAGCAGCAAGCGGAAGAGCGTGAGTTGCGAAGACAGGTCAAGGTGAGTTCGCAATCAGGTTGATCCAGTTGAGCAATTCAACAAGATTGTAGCCAGTGAATCTGTAGCGGGTATATTCTTGGGGAATAGCTTGGTAGTCTACTTTGCAACATTGTGCTCAGTCTTCACTTTGCATGTGCCAATCCATCAGAGTTCTTGTACAGCTGATGTGAACAATTCTTGAATTTGCAGTTTGACTCTCAGCTTGTAGTGATTTCCCTGTGGTTCCCATTTTCTGTGTGGCTGCCATGCCTTTGAATCAGCAAGAGCAGCTTCAGTTGAATCAGCTGCTGGCCAAGTCTCACGAGACTGATGCCAGTGATGGTACTGGTGACTGGGAGTGTTTTGATGAGATTCATGATGTCAAGGGTGCGATGCACGACGGGGCCAAACGTCGTGATGATGAGGTCCGTGGTGAGCCTCCATCGAAGCGCAATCCATTGGTGTCCCAAGCTGGATATGGAAGTGCCAATGCGACTTCTCCTTGGATCTGTGCCGAAGGTGCTTCGCCTGCGACTTCTGAGCTTTTGCCTGAGAATATGCATGGTGTATCCAAGTTGACGCAGTCTAAGAAGATTGCCTTGCCGCCTGATGTTCCCAATCATGTGACTTGGGGATATACCCTGATCCAATTCGGCATGTATGATAAGAAGAAGATGTCATATGAAGACTTGCGTCTTTCCAAAGATTCTCGTGCTGTTTCGTACACGAAGTGGTGCAAAGCTCGAGTTAATTCATCTCAGGGCTGTCTCCGCGACCTTGCTCAGTATCTTGTCTTCATGGACCAGCTCGAGGAAGAGCTTTTGGATGGTCCATTGATTCCCCAGACCAATCTCCGAAGGCAGTATAAGAATTAAATAGGGTGATCTGATGCCTAGACTGCATCCACTGGAGGGACCAGTGCATCCGTGCCTTAATTTTTTAGTTTTTAGATTTTGTACCAGTGTTGATTCAGTTGCCGCGTTCATCCGGCGGCCGACAGGGACTTTCAGCTCAAGCGAAGGAAAAGCCCTTTTGCGGCTCCCCGGGTGGAGCTTCCCTTGGTGGGACGTTTTGAGACATTTATCTAAACATATGCATGATATGATAATGTTGTGATACAGCATATTCTGATTACTCGCCAAATCTAACGCCAGACCCCAAGAGCTCCCAGCTGTGTCAAACTCCTAAGAGGTGGAGGAATTGGGCCCCTTAGGCCCTTTGGTTGGAATCTGCATCGGAAAGTTAGGACAAGATCAAGGATCAAAATCGCCGACCATCTGGGTCCCTGAAAATTGATTGGCTTAGCTTGACTTCTCACTCGTACAAGGCCTGAAAATCTCTGGGAGATCTTCGCTTTACCTATCACACCTATGCCGAAAGTCTCCTGATGGCCGCCAGAAATGATGATGTTCACAACATGTTTCTTCTTGACAGCAAAATTTTATCTGCATAGACCAGTACCCTCAATTTAGACATAACATTTGGTAAATGTCTCCAAAACAATTGGTAAATGTCATAACAATTGGAGGTTATTCTTGGGGTCTAGGTACCAATTTATCCAATTTCAATTGAACAGTTTTCCACATGCAACAACCCCCGTCTTTGTATCGCCTGAGAAGGTGATGGGACCGAGCTCTAAGTTCACGTTCAAATCACTCAGATCCACCTGCAAGGCCAACCGTGGCAGGTGGATTAAGTCGCCATGAGATCTGCAATGAGTTTGTCTTCAATATCTCGGGGATGGCTAAAATGTGAACACACAATATGACAAAACAGGAAAACCGTGCAAAGATAAACATTACTGGACCTTTTCAACTGGCTTTCCTGAGGAGTAGAAGCCAGAATGATTTCTGTTTGCCACCTGAAGATCATTGGAAGAATCTCTCAGATTGACAAATCTTCCCAGATCTTCCCAGGGGCAAGTGCGTTTTGTTTTCAACCGCGCGCCCGAAAATAGAAGTGCTGCCCCGAGAAATCAAAGTTGAACACATTGGAGTGGCCAGTCTCAGGAAATAAGTGAAATACGGATAAATACAGTCTAATAATTTCGCCTTGGTAGCCTTTTTTTGGTACACTAAATCCCAATCATGAAAGGAATAGTCTACTGTATTAACATGTATGGGTCAAATCTCAGGCTGTGAAAACATCAGTTGTTGGATAGGGATCCTTTGTATTGCTTTGTACCAACCATCCTATCATTGAGGTACCCCCTGACTTGACCATACAACACATATACCCATTCCTGGTGTGTGTTTTGCCCAGAAGCCACCACCTATATAAGTCCAAGCACATTTATCTCAAATGTGCCAGAATTCGATCAGCCAGAATCCCACAAAATCGCATTGAGATGATCTTTATTTTTGACAAGGTCTTTCACGCACCTTTTCTCTCACATAGTCTTTTAAGCCCTTTTCAAGCTTAAGGACTCTCAACCCAGAGATTTCGGCCATTTCAATGGTCTCTTCTGACCCAGAACAGAATGTTGTGGCGCCACAAAACATATCAAACTCCATGCTCCAGCCTTCATCCCAACAAGACATGCTTCTGACCTTCCCCCCAACTTGCTCGACCCATCGAAAAAACGGCAGGGCCTGAGGACGTCCCGACTTGTCGGCCTTCAGGCCGAGGTCGGCACAAAGCTGACCGTCCTGAGACCGGAGAATGCTTTGAGGATGTTTTCCTAAAATATGGGGATCCCAAACCATGATAAACCAGTAGTATTTCCATTAATCATAAGCAATCTTGGATGATTTTGGGGTATGACTTAAGAAACCTCCAGCTGCCGAGATGCTGTGACTAGCACACTGGTGCCTCCGGAGAGGGACAGGAAGTACCATTCAGCACTCCAGTCCTGGGGCGTTATGGATATTTCTGGATATGTATTTCTGACTGACTCTGGTTATTTAACATAGCCATGGAAAATGGCTAATTTTGGATGATTTTCCCAGTAAAACCTCCATTTATAGGGGATTTTCCATGGCTATGTTAAATAGCCACAGGGCAACTAATCTGAAATCAGGCTAGTTTGAGATACTTACCCCAAGCATCCTTTCAGTGAGATCGCAGTCGCTGTAGTTTATCCAGATGCTATTTCTATGTGCATCCCAGGCATCGTGAGTGGTTTGGACCCTATATACAACCCATATACAAGCCATAGGTTTACAATAGTTATTCACAACTTGCTAACCGGAAGGCCCCCCCAAGCAAGAATCAATCCGCAAAATTTGATACCGTCCGGTATCAAACATGGCTAGCTGGGAAATCCTGAACCAAATGGTCCTCTATATGTGGGAGAATCATGGAACTAAATGGGGATTGTCCATTGCCATGTACCCAGGGGTAATTCTCAGTATCAAAAAGTCTAGATTTATTTTTTGGGACATCTTGCTTCACGCATGGTGAAATGGCGCAAACTGGAAAATCCTCCAGGAGATTGGTGGATCATCATTGAGCTAGTGGCTAGTGATTGATATGGACCAACTACAGGTCGCTGGTTAGCTGCCCTGTGCCCATAGGGCAGGGTTGTCATTGTATAATCACCAACCTCATTCAGGCCTATGGAGGCCTGGTGATTGAGGCAGTTATAATTTGTTTTGGGAATACCTACGAAATTAGCTACTAACAGTATCAGTATTGCCAGATAATGGCCAATGAACAGGGTTTCCATATGGTTTCCATACTGGCAATTTTTTGGTACCAGTACTGGTTAATTGAATTCCTTTGCGCTAATGTCCGTCTTTTGTTCCAGCCCCAACTGGTGGCTTAATGGCCCAGTTCTTATGGATTCAGCCCATTTCCAGACACAATTCCCCATATATCCCATTCAATCCCCATTGGAAGGTAAATCGAAAAATCCTCCAGTCATTTCTATACAAATCATATCAATATAGAGGTGTCCTAAAATGCGGGTCCCCCAAATCATCCATTTTCATATGATTTTCCATTATAAACCATCATTGTGGGGTACCCCCATTGTTGGAAACCTTCGACTGCTCGAACTGTGCAAGCTAGGAGCTGAAGTGACGTTGGCCCAAATGCCCGACAAGCACAGCCTGGACAAACGTGGCTGGCTAATCCCATATAAATGGAGGTCTTATTGGGAAGATCATCTACAAATGGTGGATTTTCAACTGCCATGTTTGATTAATTGCCGGAGATTGGGTACTGGCCAACAACACTAGGTTTGGGACTTAGTCAGACTGAATCAGGAAAAACATTGTTTCACCACCATCAGTCATGTGTTTTAGTATTATCACAGAAAGCAAGATTTTCAATTGCTAATCTGCATGTCTCAAATCTTCTGGCTGAACGCTGAAGAATTAGAGTTCGGCTTTGACACTCAAACGCCATCGCTTTGGACTTTGGAGGGGTTTTTGTTTCTGGGTTTGTCTGAAAGTTTGGTAGCTTGTCTTTGTCATCAGACTTTCCAGAAATGGGACCATGAATATATGCACAGATCATGAGTGGATTGGATACTGGCAGGCACACCCCATATCAGGTGTAAAAAGTGAGGTAAAACATGGTAAAACAACAATAAACCATCCCCAGTGATGATAGGGTACACCCTGATCTCGGATGATGTAAACTGACCCATCAAATGGTTGGGTACTGGATTCGATGAGTGCGCAGGAGAACAGCCTGAAAGGCCGGTTTTTGAGATTTACCCACAGGGAACAACCAGAAGTGACAAATCTCCCTGGCTCTCAGAAGAAAAGAGGCTACATGCCAAGAGAGTAGAGGAGCGGTTCCTCAGAAGTTTGTTTCCATAACAGACCTGAAAATGCTGTGTGTTTCAAGTTGTTTCAAGGATGTCAGATCTAAACACTGACACAACAAAAAGGATGGCCAGTGGGAGTTGCCAAGTGACTGTACACCTTTGTCTTTTCTGAACTCAATACCTCGCACAACCACAGAGCGTGATGTGAGCAGGGGCCAACAAAATCCGCAGAAACTCCTGGTGTTACGTCTCACAGTGTGTTTTATAATCCTATAGCCTATAGACTCAAAAACTGCACTTTGTCGTACAGTACAGGCTGGAAGGGAAGTGGCATTTTTGGATCACAGACTACAGTATTGTTTGATACCAAGCAACGCTTTGTAGGACACTGAAGTACTGTTGATAACCTCTTATGGGCGGAGTATCGCCCGTCAAGGCCCCCCATCCCACCCTGTGGGTCATACATTCTGACACATGATGGCTGCTTAGATCTACCTGGCACAAATGATCCAATGGTCGTTTGATGGTAGGTTCATCAAATCTCCAACATAAAAAAACGGATGACATCTACAAAAAAATGATCCCCTTAAATAAGAATCAATATGAACTGCCCTGCGGTAATTAAACATAGCTATGGAAAAATGACCATTCAGTTCTATGATTTGCCTGTGAAACATGGTGATGTTCAATCCTCAGAGATCAACCTGGCCTTCAGCCAGGGATTTACCTCAAAAATGAGATTGCCGTATATCGAAGAAGATAACCAAAAGAAATTGGGTCAACGGGTATCCCATGTTTGAGACATGGCCACGTGGTTGCCTCGATTATATGATTCAAGATGATTCAAGATGTTTCTATTTCGCCTTCCAGCATGTTTCGAAGTTTAAGACATGCTCATGTGGTCCACAAAAAACTTAAAGGCAAAGACAACAGACATGGCTCTAAGGGAAAGGCCGGAGCGAAGCATTGCAGATCATTGAAATATACAATCCATGACTATGTCTCACAATCGCCCAAATTTCAGCCAGACAAGCATGATGTTGATCTCGCAATCTTCGGAATACCTATAGAGGGGGGTACCCCTAAATCATCCATTTCAATAGGATTTTCCATGACTTTATATTCATGTATATATATATATATACACTGTACATATATATATATATATTTAAATTTATCATGCTATTGGGGTACCCCCGCATGACTATGGAACCCCTCGATCTCTACACAACTTCGTTCACGCCAAGGTGCTGGGTGTCTTGATACCCACGTGGTTCAGATCAACATCCCACAGTCCTTGGAGGGTTTTTGTTGCTCATTGCTGTGAGGTATGCCTGGTTGAGCTGGTTGGTGTCAGGTGAAATAGTGAAATCTCATCACAGCTTTATTGTGGTCTGTGTTCAACTTATCCCGTCAAAAATGTAGTCACAAGAGATCTACTTTCACATCACTCGCAACTGCCGGATGTATATGGATGTATCAGAGACTAACCATGGATCTTCAATATCAAAAGATAGTTCGAGTTCGTTGAAGTCCTCAAAAGTGGAAATATGACATGCATTCGCAACAGATATCAAGAGACATTAAGAGATATTAAGAGATATCAAGAAGTCCCCGAAACTGGTAAGACATCTTTGGGATGCTTCCCCATCTCCGTTCACCTTCGGGGCCACAAAGCCATGGCCTCGCCACCGTCTTCGCCGGGTGTCGGTACTGGACGCCTTTGTAGCTGCCGCTGAAACTGCCCAGGGGCACCTTCGTCAGATTCTGCAGCACTTGTGGCAGCAGCTCCTGTGACTGAGATTTTGGACAGTGAAGTGTGTCATCATAAGGGAAAGAGTATCACGGTATCACCGACCCAGTTGAGATTCAAAGGGCTGTAAGGCTGTAATCCAACAATGGCAAGGTAACATTCTCAATTTTTCTGAGTAGATCGTCATTTCAGGGTGGGAAAATTGGCACGGTTCACCGTGATATGTATATATATATATATATACATACAAAATTGTTCCATATATCCGAAAGATCCCAAACCACCGACTATGTTACACCTCTGCATTCCTCCGGTATTGCAACATGGTTGGCTTGAAAATGCCGCGGTTATAGCTGATTTATTCTCGAATGTTCCCAGCCAAACTGGGGATTTCGCAGTCACGCTAGATTCACAGAGGGTAGATCATGATTAATCGCAATGAATCCTGATATGTAGCTGCTAAAAAACCCAAACATGTATACAAATGTGCGTTAGTGGTTGAGATGTCATCACACATCACCCAAAAACTTATTAGAAAACCATCTGGGCATGGGTCGAAATTAGATACCCCGGCCTAAAATTGGATGGTGAATATTAAAAATGAGCAGAATCTGCGGTTCCAGCCCTGGGCCTTCAATTTTGAGCCATTCCCATCGCTAATTCCTTGGGGGATCAAGATATCTTGGGCCATCCTCAAATTTTCTACCCAAGCCTGGGCCACATAGTTCAGGGCCAGCTTGGTCATCCACAATTCAGCTCCACCATCACTGCTGACACTGGTGGCAACAGTGCTGCGGTTTAAAGACGGTGGTTCCTTGCTACCTGGGAAGGAGTGGGTCAGGATGGGTCAGGGAGACCTAGACACCTGAAAAAATAAGATGAAACTAAACTTGGCGAAGTTTAGATTTGTCCAGTCTATTGAAAATCAGCTTTCAGAGCCATGGCTTGATATGTGTAAGGATTCGGTGCTAGGTTGAGGGGTTGTGGAATTGTGGTTTTGGCCACAAAGATTACCAGTGATTGCATTGAGAATCACTGAATGTAAGTAGCAAAGCCTGAAGTATGTAAATGTGCAGTACCCCGCTGTGGGAGAAGTGCAACTGCAACAAATGCATACCTGAAGATGGCAAAGAAATCCATTCTCTTGAACCATGGGGTGCTCACCCGGGTAGCAACTTACGTCTGCAAATAATGATTGTGTGACAATGTATGACAGGACGTTGCAAATTCTGGCAAGTAGACGATTTTGTCCTGAAATCCTACTTAAGGTCCAAAAGGTGCGACTGTTCTAAGAAAGCGAGCATGTACCATCATGTACCCGTTTGACAGCAAAAAGGCTGTAGTTCAACATGACCAAACCTAAGAATAATGGAGGGAATCGGCTCGTGGGTTGAAAGATACCCTTGAATCCTCAAGAAAGTCGCAGGAAGCGATCATACAATGGGCGTGCGGGTTCAAATCTATAGATAAAATAGATTGAAATAGAATCGAATGGAATAGAACATAGATTAGATTGGATAAGACTAGGCTAGACATGATTAGAAATTGACTTGATTGGATTCGATTAGATAGATAAATAGATCGATAGATACCCCCCAGCAAATTAAGTATTGATGAATGCTGAAAAATGACTGTACCCCCAAACAAACATGGAAAGGTTTCATGCTCGACTTTTATTCCACAGGCGAATCTTCAGCACTAACCAACAAACAGGGCGCATCTGAACCATCTGGGTGTGTCAAATTGGTGTATGCCCCGCAATTTCGGCCATTTCACACGGAAAATGATGTGAATCCATGTGAATCCTTGGATTCGGGGGTAATCAACCCATCACTTTTTGGATGGTCACCTTTAAAGAGTTGTTTGAGTCCCAGCAGGCCTTGGGATTGAAGTTTCAAGGCCTTGGTCGCTGAGTTTCTTGGAGGAGCATCCCATGGATCGTGCTTGTGGTGTTCAAATGGTCTCAGTTCATCCATAACCAGATACGATCTGTGGGATTACCCTCCAAGTACCTAGAAAAATAGGTACACATCCCAGAATAATATGGGCATATATTACGGTATATTACCCCATTTCTCTAGGCACCTGGAGGGTCTGGGTATACTCACAAGTTATCATTAAATCTAATTTTTGTGTGTGCATCTTCAATACCAGCAGATTTATCGAATCCTTCCCAATTTCTCCAAGATGTCCAAGGCTTAGGCTTAAGCCTTCCAAAAAGCTTCATCCAGTACTTGGTATGTGTTGTTTCAACTCCCATAATCCAAATGGTTCGCAGTATCTCGTGACGACTCCGTTGGAACTTGGATTTGTGGAGAAGCACGGGCCATGCAATTTCGGGATACTCAACCGCTGGACCACCCACATGTGTTTGAAATCTACACAAGTTTACCATATGATGAAGGGCATGCGGTTTGAAACCCTGATCCCCAAACACTGACTAACCTTGGATCTCTCACGTACAGGATCAACCAGCCAGGGGTACCATCATGTAGGCCTGTTGTCACCACTTTCACTTGTTCACAAAGAATGGTTGGGCAACCCCCAAAAGTTGCGTGCGAACCACTTCTAACCTGGTGAGCCAAACCGAATTCGGCACATTCTTTTGAAGGTTTGAAAAAAATAAATAAGTACATCAGTTCATCCCATCCCCGCCATGATAACATCCCTAGGACTGTGAAATTGAAAGATCTGATACCTCCCACACCAGGGTTTCGGGGCTTGACACCTCTTGAAAAAGGAATGATAAATCAATGTGGTAAACACATGTAAACACAATGCCATCAACCATACCACAACTACTCAATACTAAACCATGTGTTTGTCTTAATCACCATGCATAGAAGAGTTCATGGCCCTGGGTCTACCACAGCATATTGACATATTAGTCCTCCAACGTGATACGTTAAAGATACCCCCATAGAATCCTATACAATTCTACTGGCTAGTGAATAGCCGCAATTTCACAATCTCTCTGAAACCAGGTGCTACAATCCATTAGTTCATCAGCAACCAATGAAATCAACACATGTATTTAAAAAACTTGAAATTAATAAAGGTCACGGACTTGAGATCCGCTAAACAAAAAATGAAACTAAACCAGTGAGTGCAATCTTCTCATATTCTGCATCCTTCTTCAAACTGAAAACTATTGGTTCAGATTTCTTATTGGGATATTATTGGACCCATATATGGCTTTGTCTATACCCAAATATTATTATAGATGGTTATATCATCTTAATTTTCCCTATTGTCTATTTGCGGGGTATACACGATTTTCAGACACACGTACAGTACAAGTGCTGGGCTCCCCTGCCCGCGCTTGGAGGAACCGTACCGACGAGCCCTGGACCATAATCTCCGTCGTGTCGGCGTCGGCAGAGGCAAGGGACCTTGTGGGGCTGGTCTGCGGCTGTGGGGGATTGGGGGAAGTTCCGAATAAAATTTCTGGAGATTTCTTGAAGATCAAGAAGGATAAGAAAGGATGAGTATATCCTATGTGTTTTTGAAAAATCAAAAAGGAGGAGCCTGGAACAAAAAGAATTGAGAATTCGATGCGAAACTGGAGAATCAGGCCGAGGAAACGGTGGATTCAACTGGTTTAATTAACCCATAAAAACTGGCCACTTGAAACATGGCAGGAAAATTGGGGTTCCCAGCAGCAAGCAATATAATAGCAAGGATTTTGCCATGGCCATGGCTCCCTCTGTCACTTTGGACCAGAGTGAGCTCTGTCTACGCGCTCCGCAGCCCCAAAAGATCAACTATTGGAGAAGTCGTTAGGGCCTGTTAGGGTCAAAGTCAGTAACTGTTGCCTGCTTCAGATCGTAGAAGTAGGGCACATCTTCACTTCAGGCTCTGATTGATTTGCCATGCTTGGAAGTATAAGGTATAATTCATGAATTGTTGTATGATGATCTGCCCTAATCTACTCATCGTTTCCTATATTCTTTTGTGATCTAACCACTGAATTTTCACCATGACGAAGGGACGAAGGAATTCTCCTATTTCAGCGAAGGGATGCGGCAGGCGCACAACTGTTACCACAAGACCAGCGGCCCGTGTTCGGAGAAACCTACTTGAAAGTGTGTCACTGCAGTTAGCAAGTGGTTCATAACCATGGTTGTAACCCAGGCATATTGTATCATTTAATATCATTTATATACAGATGTATATATATATATATACAGGATATTGAAATATCTAATTGAACATACACAACCCAAATATTCTGGTCATTTTCCAGTGACCAACTGAAATGCACTACCCCCTGTCGCCATCGGCCAGACTGTGCCTCAAAATGGGGATGAAATGTTCGCACATCTCTACCTGTGGAGAGGCACAACATTCACTTTCCTTCCAATTATTAAACCTGGCAATGGAGCATTAATATATATATATATACATATATACACATTTAGACGTTGTTGTTTCTCATTAAAAAAGGCTACAGAAAATATGGGTGTATGGGTTCGGTCAAAACGAATGACCCCTGAAAAAGATGATTCAATACAGTAGCTGTAATACCCACAAAATGACCTCGGGGTCCATTGGCACCCCATTTTTGGCCTATAGGTCAACATGATCAGATCAGTGTCAACACAACCTGCCTGCGACCGAGCCCCGTGGGACTTGGAGAGTTTGCCTAGGTCAGCTGCCCGCCTAGAAATCCCGGATCATTAGACATTGGAACGAAGCAATTGAAGCAATTCTGCCGCAAACCATCCATGACGTCTATTCTTTGCTTCAAGATTCAGAACTATTTCAGAACTTGGCCCATGTGGGGTTCAGCCCCCGCACCCATCATTTGCAGGTCCGATTATAAGATATTATAAGGTCTTCCTGAGGCCCTAGGCCGCCATCTTCGTAGATCACCGAGTGCTTACCTGCGGTGTGATACGAGCGATAGACCATGCTAGACCTCGTGTACCGCAAACATCAACAAGTCAACCCACCACAAGGCATGACGTGAGAAATTAAGAACACTAACATGAAAATTCACAGGATGAGATATAAGTAACCATGCATCATTTAAAATGATTTGTCCATCATGCGGGAATTCCCACTTCACCAGGCATTCATTTGACTTATATATATATATATATATGTGCTATGAATGGATGGCAACTGTATGTTCAGCCAATGCAAAAACAAATCGCTCCCGTCTGCTGATTGCAGCTGAAGCACTGACCCAAACTTCTGAAAGCAGGGGTAAGGCAGTGACCAGGTAGTCTCCTGGAAAATTGCTGGAGCAGCGGTGCGGTGCCATGCTATTCATTTAATTTGATCTAATTTGATGGCAGAAGAAAAACGTCACCATTGAACAACCTTAAACCAGGTACTTGGTAGCATAAGCCCTTAGATGGATGAAGATGTATGCTGAACTATATGCTACATCACTATATCATATAGATAGATAGATTAGATTAGACTAGACAAGATTAGATTTAATTAGATTAGATTTAATAGATTAGATTAGATTAGATTTAGAATGATTTAGATTTAGAATTAGATTGAGATTTTGATTTAGCTTAGATAGATACCTTAGATCTTATATCATACAGTATCTTTGGGGACAACCGACGGGCCTGCGCACAAAGGCACCGGCGAAGTACTGAAGACCACCTGCCGGGACTCTCAAGGCCGGGCAACAGCGAGCACCAGGGGCAATATAGGACCCTGCTAATTTTGTTCTGGAAATAGTATGATTATGTATGATTATTAGATAGCATTAGATATTATTAGGCTATAAATGATTAAACGGAAATAAACATACATGATTAATATGAATGTATACATGATTGGGATGTTGGTTCCAGCTTTGACAAGAAGTTGAAAGGTAAACATGCAAAATCACGGGATTTCCCAGAACATGCCATACACAAAAAATTGGTGAGACCCGACAACATTAAAGGATGGATATGGATGGGTGATAGAAGCACATCAATGCCCACAGGGTACTTCATGAACCACTTAAATCGGCTCAAATCAACATGGAACATCCTTGGAATCGTAGTTTCTCTACAGGCAACTGCAACAACCAGCCCGGTCCACCTCTACACCCCCAGAAAAGCTGGTGGAAAGTAAAGTATTTGCCAGGTTTTCTCGGTTTCATTGGTCGTTTTTGTGTCGCACAATGGGATTCCCACAACCCAACCTTCCAGGCTCCCGTGTGTCTGCATCACTGCTGGCTGCCTCAAACTTTCCCGTAGGGACAAAGGTCATGTCTTCTTCAGTGACCTAGAGCGAAACGGAGACATCTTATGGGGTCGATGGTTTCAAGCCAAAATGGGAGGGCAAAAATATACTTGCATGAAACGCTCCAACACAGTGTTTGTATGTGTTTGTGATATATTGGTCAACAACGATTCGATGGCGAAAAGAAAGAGAGAGAGAGAGGAGGGATTGTGTCTCTCAAGTTGGAAAGGAGTATGTAAAAAGAGGATGCGGATGCAGTTGTTTACACAAGTTTCCAAACATAATATCCTTTACAATGCAAAAAGAGATATGAATTGAGAACCACTGTGTGTGTGCGCTGATGGCCACGCCATCCTGCAAGGACAAATAGCTGCTTGAGCCAACCCCTCAGACGTTGTGAATCAATCTGGGGCCAATTGGTGAATCATCCGATTCGTCAAAAAAAGAGCTGTTGTGTGGCGAACCTATCAACCAGTGTAACCGGTGTAACCAGCGTAACCAGCGTAGCCAGGGTAAGCAGTGCAAGAAGTGTGACCAGTGTAGCCAGCGTAAGCACTGTAAGAAGTGTAACCAGAGCAACCAGTGTAACCAGGTCAACCAGCCTAACCGGAGTAACCAGTGTAAGCAGTGTAAGAAGTTTAAGCAGTGTGACCAGTGCAACCAGCGTAATCAGTGTAAGCAGTGTAAGAAGTGTGACCAGTGTATGCAAATACAAGCGGCAAGATACCAGTACTTATTGGGCTTATCTCCTTTTGGAAAATTAGACAGTGTTAGATGTTGCTTCAGCCAGAATGGTGAGAAACAGGTTCCTAAAATAATGACTATGCCAGTTTCCTGCAAACACACCTGCGGAAACAGGGGGAGGAACTGATCCAATCTTTAAGTTTCAGTGACATGACATGAAACCCCAAAATTTTACTCTCCAGGCACTAAAAAACCTCCGCAGTTCTCCTAGTTGTAGATGATTCTCATTCTCGCAATCATCACAGGACATCTCTGATCGCACAGTTTCTTTTTATCGCCTTGCCCCAACACTTTCCAACATTTTCCCTGACTAAGCTAGAGGGTCGGTGGTGAGGGGCTCTCAAACACGTCATATCCCAGTTCCAACAGTATTATAAAGCAGTACTAGCCATTCATATCATTTTATATCATTTTATATCTACATCACCGAACTTCGAACCATTTATTTCACCTGTTCTTTCTTAACCTCCCGCTATAACATGTTTCAACCTGCTGACCACCATGACACCACGACACCAGGATCGTCCCATCGAAAAACCACCTCGCCTGGTAGAGGAGGAGTTCTCCTTTCCGGCGAAAGTATTTGAAGTTCCGCTGACGCAGCCTGCGCCGCGGATAGGGGAAAATTCCATAGGGCGTCTGTGAAACGGATGACTTAAAACCATGGTGATTTAACATGATTTAACATAACTTAACCATGCTACCCCAGCAAAATTTACATCACAATATTCGACCATATCATTGTTGAGCTGGTATTATCCCCAGAAGTGCTGAGTTTGCTTTGGCCGCTCTAACAACACGTCAAAAAGAAAACTGATTGTCATGGAGATTGATGATTCATTATTCATCATTATATAGATTCTGGCTCCAACGATACTTGAATACTGAATCCAGCCCCTTAAGTCCCAATCATGTAGCTGCAATGTCACCCCATTTGTGGGTGGAATACATTTTTGCTTTGGTTGTCGTGTCCAATTGAAACACCCAATCGTGGGCAAATGAAGAGCCTGAACTAGCCTGAACCAAAAATGCACCCATGACTATAGCAACCCCAGAACAAACAGAAATGAATATCCAAATGAAATAGTGAGAGTTACTCTATCTGTTCTTTGGGGTTACAAGGAAACCAGTTCAACCAATTCCAAGACTATCCATTCTCTGGCAGAGGCACTGATCGAAGCTGGCCCCTGCTTCAGTGATGTCCTCGTCTGGCTGGGTGTCGACGGATGGAAATCTGCTTTGTGAAGCACACATCTCTGGATAGTGTATATATGCATCTATCGATACCAACAAATGTATAGGTATTATGTACCAGTACTCTTATATGTATGGTACCGGTATTATATATATATATAATATGCACTATGAAATTTGACATAAAAAATATATATATATCCATAGGATCAACATAGATCAACACGGATCATGTGAGACATGCCCCAAAAAAACTGACGGACCTTTCGCTGCTGCTGAGTCACGATGCCCGGCAGGTCGTAATTCTTCGCGAATTTCTCGGGGGCCAACAAGTAGAACTCGTGGTCTGCTGACTCCTGCAAGGTGGCATCCATGAGGATTTAACTAATCAAAATGGGTCGAGTATCTCACATATCTAACCAACCTAACCAACAAACATGAGTAATTGACAAACCAAAAGGGGGTTTACAAAGTTTACATAGTTAGCGAAGTTGGAGAAATAAGTAGGTGGGTTTATGGTGATTGTAAGTATAGCTACATGAGTGGTGAACGTAAACCAAGACACATAACTAGGGGCATCACTTTGCAGGGCTGCTTCTCAAGGTTTTGATGGGTTGGTCTGAACCATATTTTGGTGAAGGGTGCTCATCCACTGTTCATTGAAATTTTGTTTGAAGGTGTTGCACTCAAGCTGCCAAGCAGTCAGTACCCATGGAACATGGTACATACATATGTATATATAAATATATATTCAACAAAAAGTCAAAATCCAAGAATCGAAGCACTGCTTGTGTTGGTAATCTCCAGCTCTAGCAAACTGTGTGTTTTGTAAGGGCACCAGTCTTGACCCAATGACTTCTTCCACACTATGTAAGTAGAGTTCAGCGGATGGACGCTGCCCAGAGGTCGAAATCCACTAGGTCACGAGGTCCTTGGGGAACACTACAGCTGCTATAACCTCCAAGCGAGACCTCTGATGTCATGGTCCTACAAAATCTATGAATGGGGTGGTTGACCATGCAACTAAATGGGATTGCCCTGATATGTTTATGTAGGTGCAATATGTAAGCAGTTTTCTTAATTTGCGACTGCTGTTTGTCGAACCCATCCTTTCTTCAGATTCGATGTATGGAACAGTTGCATTGCATCAGATAGCATCAGATTGCATCACATATATACATATATCTGATTGGTTTTTACCCATCCAAAAAATATGATTGTCATCTCAACCAATCATCCCAAGTATGGCTGAAAAACACCAAACCTTTTAAACTGTCAACCAGACAAAATAGGGCGCGCTTGGTAAAGGGCTAAAATTACCACGTTCGCAGCCAAAAAAGTGCCTATCATTCACATATACCCTGGTAGGTTGCATCGAACATGATTTTTCATGGTCGTTCAATCCAGCTACCCTCCAGTGTCATCAAACATGGCGGATGGAGGTTTCAATATGTGAGCCGTATAGCTTGGAAAATACTCAAACTATTGCTGGGGGATCTTCTCAATTTTCAAACACACAAAAATCAATTATAAAAAACATAGTTCCATATAGTTCACATGATCATAATTCATCATAATTCCCATCATATTCAAATTATCTAAATTACATAGCAATACCCATGTCTAATGGTAAATATGGTAAATCCCATACAGCAATAGAACAATTCCCCATTTATACATGTCCTTATCCGACATTTCCCACATCGTTTGCCAGCCCAGCCATGGACACCTGACGAATGACCATGCTACCACTCTCCACCGCCTTGGACCTGGACAGGAAAATTTGTGGGAACATAAGCTTGAAACGCTGGGAACATCTACCCTCTGGTATTGCCTATCATAACTATGGAAAATCACCATTTTCAATGGGAAAATCCGCGAACTAAATCACCATTTTCAATAGTTATGTTAGTTTACCAGAGGGTAGGGGAACCATAGCATGTTTTACCCTGTGGTTATGACTCGCCATGGAAAATCCCCGAACTCCATGGGAAAATCATTCAAAATTGTCCATTGTCCATGGCTATGTTAAATAACCAGCGGGTAATGGTTGAAACTTCAGTTGAAACCCCATATTTGATCGGAAAAAGACAGGGTTTTGCTTGGGTTTATCTGAAAACCAAGCCATAGAGTCATCCCCATACTACTCCAGGTCTGCTAAGCATCATGGTAACAAACCCTGGTACCCTGGTACCCTGGTACCCTTCTGTTCACACATCAAACTTGCTGGGATTTACGGACGTCCATCTCCGCAAGTATGGTATTTGACTGGGAACTTGATTCCTCCCCATATTTCTCGGATATGTATTTATACATATAGTCATCCTGGCGTAGATAGAATTTGGAAACATGATAGTAAAAAGAAATAATGGGAATCTGTTTGATCATGTTGTATCGTTTCGTATTCCATCTACTTTCGGATGACTCTAAGTATGAACATAATAATGAAGATATGATATGTAGATATATGCATGAAGCTATTAAGATATTCCATCCACAATATGTGTGATCAAAAAACATGATTACAACAGTGGGTCGTCTGGACCCTGGCCTCGCCACCACTTCTCCGTTGACGATCGTCAGCACCTCCTCATCTGGCCGCGCTGGCCTAGTGCCAGGGTCAGGGTCACGGTCCTTCTGGGTGGGTTTTCGTCGGGAGAAAATGTTGGCTAAATCCACATGATGCTGGGGAAAATTGATGTTTAGCCGTTCAGTTCCAAGGATTAAGAATTAACATCCAAACCCCGGCAAAGAGCATTGAAGGGACCAATTCAATTCTTGGTCAAATGGTTGAACCACTTTAATATGGATGTAACCAGTTAAAACCTGGTTCTTCACTGAAACTGGAAATCCCAAACAATGTGGCACAGCAACCGTTGCATTGAAGATGGATGACTTATCTCTGGTGAGTCATCAGGGATGGTAGACAGGTTTTGCTTTCACCACATTCTTGTTGGTTTATTGATATCCCCATTTGTTCCAAAAAATATTCTCAATGGATTGGTTAATGGGAAAATTTACAGGAAACCCCTATATTTCATGGGAAAATCAATGGTTTCCTGTAGATTTTCCCTTAAACCAATCCAATGATATTCAAGAAACATCTCTCATTAACAATCCAGTTACGATTCGGCAATGAAACGTGGCTGGGAAATCCGTGAACTAAATTTGACGGTTTCTACCTGGGGAAAATCTTCGAACTATTGCTGGTGGATGCTCCGTTGCAATGTTCTGAGTGTAATTCCACTCATCACTGTCACTATATTGATTAACTATGTATCAACCATTTATTCACCATTAAGATCCCCTATAACCATGATTCATGTTTGACGACAGCGCCTCGCCAGCCGCATGCCATGTTTCTTGACGCGAGTGCCCTTCTCTCTGAGGATGGGTAGGAAGTGCCTTGGGGGCCGCTGACTTCTTGAAGTCACCCCTGTTGTTGAAATCTGAATTACCACTACATAAATTACAATAGATTATATTGTATTAATATATGTATAATATGTATATTATATATATCTATATACTATATACATTGAAAATGTTGTTGCAAAAATCCCTCAAAACATCTGGCCTTGGGTCAAAAGCATGCTTGGTGCACTGGGGATTCACTCTCAAACGGCTGAGAACATGATATCTTCACTCAGTCACGTTGGGAAATAATTGGTTTTGACCCATCACTGCGTTGGGATTAGACGCCGCAATTGGTGTTGAATGCTTGAGGTGTTCACCAAACACAATGTGGGAGTTGAAACAAGCAATGGCGATGATATAACCAAAAAAACATGACGGTTTGACCAACAGGGATTCAAGGTACGAACCAAACCGGAGGCTTGATCGGCAAATATTCGCGATATCCCTTCGCTTGGCTTGCTCATGGGAAATACTCTTCATCTAGCTCGTGACAAGCTGCCAAAAGTATGACCCCCAATTGAAAGGCCAGCATTCCCCGGTGTATATCCCTGGGTAGATCCCAGTTGTGTTGTTGGAATTTAGTCTCTTGCTCTAATATCCCATTGTGTACGAGCCATGCCAACATATATATATATATATATTATACATCGAACAACCCCTCCTCTCTATTCATTAAACCACTGGAGAAATCCTGGTTTAACAGTGGATATCCTCAGGGGTTTCATGGGGGTTTCATGTGTGTAGCAGACGGATGGGATTATCTTTCAATACGTAGTGGTTAAAAGCATGTTAAGACCCCTTCCGCAATGAAACGAGCAGCTGTTCAAAGAATCGGGTCAAATAAATTGATCATTCCAAAATTAGAAACAAAGCCATTTTCCATGGATGTGGGATCAGTGGAATGAGGATATCTATTGCCCTCCAGTAAACTAACATAGACCCTGAAAATAGCCACATTTTACTAGAAAACAATCAATACCACCCCACTATTTGCCAGGGACCATGTGAAATTCACTTGAGCGATTCGGATCCATATGAAGTACAACACATTACAACACGAATGAAACGCTCAAAGTGGGGAAAGCCTGGATGATTTTTCGGTCCAGGAACCGACACATCTCCTCTTGACTTGTGGCCATGGCATTGTGCCTGGCCAGCCACGATGGGATCTTCATGGGATTCAAACAGACCAGTCGTGGGGCTGACAATAGGCCACCATAGAATTCCATAAAAATCCTATTAGCCACGAAATTGGGCATACCATGGTATAGACCATTTTCAGACATGCCCACGTATTCGGGATGAGTGGATTGAAGCTTTGAGGTCTTCAAGCTGCGTGTGCAAAACACGCTACTTGGATGAAAGTCCAACTTGGCACCTTCAAACTAATTAAATCATTAGTCACTATGCTAATGCCCCACTTGCTAATGGCATAAAGCTGCTGGGGACTTACGCTGGTTGAGGTCCACTGATGACTCACAGGAGTCGCCTGAAAAGAACAAGGGCCAAATGCTTCATGCTATGGGTCACGTCACTGGCTACTGCAAAAACTGGAATACTGAACATGACTGGTGCATGCGCGGTCTTGATTTTGACCTGCATTCACATTCCAACATGTCAAGAAATCAAACCATTCACGAGATGGTCACCAAATGTAAATTAGATTAGGAATGGGATATATATAATATAATTATACATGTTGATTATATATATATATATGTGTAATTCAATTTTATATGATGCATATATATATATATATATATTGACCATCTTATTCGAAATGATCTTGGAGGTGCCGCAAAATCGCGATCTGGGGCTCCCATCAGCTCCTATGAAAGATATTGACCTATTCGGCTATTCGGGGTATTTTCAATAATATACCATCCTCATAACTGACATAGACCCTTGGAATTGCAGATGTTCGATACAGTAAGTTTTGGAAGACAAATGGACATCCACAATTGATACAGTAAGTTAGAAGGTGAAGTCAAATATAAGGTGCTTTAATTAATATGTCAACTATCGTATTGGGAACCAAAAACACTGGCCATGGAGGTCCTTCTAAAGTGAACCCCATATTCCCCAGACCCAAAGGCCACAGACTACTCCAGGCCTGACACAGAGCCACTGCGGAGGCTGCTGAGGAACTACTGGGGATGTCAACTGGGCCCTTGCAGGGCCGGGACCATGCAATTGTTGTTTCACTTTTCACTGGGTTGGTTTAAGGGAAAATCTTGACCCGAAACCATGATTTTGGTCAGTAATTCTGTGGGGGTTCCTTGTTATTTTCCCGTCATCCAATTTGGAGATGTCATTTCTTTCTTTAAAAAAGGGTTGGTTACGGATTCCAAAACATTCCACAACATCTAGAAAACACATATCCAAAGTTATTTGGATTTATGTATTGCAATGGGCAATGATGAAAGTCAAGAGTTGTGCTGGACAGCAGCCAGCGGCCTACAGTCTCACATGGACCAAGCTTGGAGGACACCTCCCAACTGCAGTAATTGTGTCGTCCGCTGGTAGCCCATATTTTCTGAGGGCTTCTTGGCCAAAGATTTCTACTGTACAAAATTTCATATCAAGGCAAAGAAACCTTTAAACATTGCCTTGTAAACGCCTTGATCCATGGCGAGGACGGCCGGCAATACTCCAACTTAGCTTTGGCACAGGCCGGTCTCACCAAAAGAACAATCTGCTACTGATGAGACGTGGTGACATACAGGGGCAATTCGAAGCATGACTCACAAGTTTCTATGTAACGGCATTTGAAGTGGCTGAAAATTGAAGAAGTCAAGTACACTAGTGGTCACTGATGCACAACAAAGCACCATTACCACCAATTTAATTGTTACGAAATCAGCTGCATCGATATCCTTTGATTAGATCTTCCAACAAGCAGACCCCTCCTTCCCAAGCAAAACGCCCTGGAAAAAAAAAAAACAAGGAGGCTGCGGGAGGCATTACCTGTCGAATCTTCTCCTCTCCTTAGCATCATGTGACTCTTGAAAAAACTTACTCACATGAAACTGCACCAAGTGATTTCTCCTCCTAAGTGACGCAATCCAGTGTATAGAGGCTGTACTTGGGTTCCCCATGGTGACGCATCCAGGTTGCCTGTTGTGAAGTGAATGATTGAAATTCAACTTGTGATGGTTAAATGTGTAACTATGCATGATCGTATGATTGAGTGGCAAAGGTATGGGCGCCTGTGTCTCAAAGCGCGGACACCACAGATTGGCGAATCAGTTTTCATGAACAAAACGGTCCATATCGGTTCATGATGTTTACTCATGATATGGCTACACACACAATTGCATCTGGCATTGAATCTGGTGAGAAACCGACTTCAGACACTGCATACTTTGACACAAAAACTCGCTGGACTTCTTTCAACACAGCTGCAAAGAAATCTTTTGCGACAACCTGCCCAAAGTAGGGAAATTAATAGGGATTGAACATAAAACCTCCTGAAGCCAATGAAAAAAACACCTGGTCATACCCTTGTTCTCCTCCGCCCGAGCCCCCAATCCCTCCCAGCCACCAAGGTACTACTTAAACCCTCCTCGAGTTTTTGGATTTGAGCCTGGCACACTGTGGAATGTATCAAGCAGGGGTACCCTGCTTGATACCTCCATATGAGGGTTTTTGAAAATGGGGGAGCACCAAAAACATCCAAAAACCATAGGCTTCCATAGGTTTCAATACTAAAATGGTCCAATGACTTGGATGAATTGGGCCTGGGGGGAACCCCCATTTTAGGAAACCCCCATATAATGAACATAGCATAGAATAGGCAATATAAGAAAACATGTGTTTGGAACGTCAAAGTACCACATGCGATCTGTGATTTAAATTTTGAAGAGGAATCCGAACAGCCGGTATAGGATCGCATATATATATATATTAGTGATGGAAAATCAAATGTATCATCTCAATGGGAACTGCACTCACATTTTCTGACTATTGACCTTCATTGCGTAGTCCAAGTGAAAAAAAATCTAGCCAGCAGAAAGAATAGCGATAAAATTGGGACCCTTCATAACTTGAGTCCCTGTTTCCAGCATCCAATGACCCCACCTGGGCCCTTACCACCGCCCGACCTTCACTGGGACCAGGATTTCAGCGTAGTGCCGGATGCGATCCTGCTTCTCCTGAGGGCACAGTGAATAGCTGTCATCCCAGTTCACGTGTTGCTAGTAAAGACTTCTTCCAACAAATCTAGGCATTCCAAAAAGCGGATGACAGGAATCGACATTTTATACATAAGGGCCCCAAAAAAAGATATTGGAAAAGCAATTTACCACTATTTTGGTAGGGATTTCCTTGTCGACTTTTTTTTTGACCTTTTTGAGGTTTGCTATAAACCAGTTCGCACTGCAGAGGTGCCAGCTATGGCCCAAAAATGACCAACCCCAACTGGCTCCCCGTGCTCACCATTTGATAGGCATGATCATATATAGAAATATAATGAAATATAGAGACCCATAGCTCCTTGGCTCCCTCCTACTCACCTGATAGTCAAGATCTGATGGCTGAACAACAAGTTTTGAGCCATAGAAAGGATAGTTAGATAACCAAAATGGAGGAGATCACCAACCAAAACCGGGGATCGAACTCAACCAACAAGAATTGAGCCTTTTTTCCAAGGCAATGCAACGGTGATGCAAACACACCTCACAACTATGTTGGTAAATTCAAAGGGGGAAAACACATCAAACACACCTCCCAGGCGCCAGCAACTTATTCAATGTTGCCATACGTGTATGTTACTATATAATTCATGAATCCAAACAAATCAACCGTTGTTTCACCCAAAATGTCACCCAAAAACAAGTCAAGACAACCGTTGTTTAAGCTATTCGCTCCCAAAAGAGCCATCTGGGCTGCGTACCTCCTCAATGCCATTGCGCAACACACGGCCGCGCGCCTCAATCCTGAGGGAGGGAATAGCAAGCAACAAATCCAACAAAGAGGGGAATGTTATGTATCTAATTACATATTATGGAAGTAATATACACTTATACATATGTATATAATATATATATATATAGATATGTATATATATATATCTTTAAACATATGGACGTATTCTTATATAGTTATACATAGAAAACAACATTGGATAGAATTGCTGGTTCAAACAGAGGGACTCACCGACAAATATCGGGAGACCAACCAACAAGACTGTCGATAGTCTTCTCTGAGATGTCGCATCAAGTGGGCGTTTTTTGAAAGGGACCCCTTTTTACCACACCATTCACCCAAATGTAGGTTTACAGTACGTCAGAGCTTATCAATACGGGATTGCCATAAACCTAGGAGGGTTTGTGTAAAAATAGGATGCCCCAAAAACCCATCGGTTAATTACAGTTGCTCCTTTTGAACTGACAACATTAGGGCTGTAACAGCAGTATACCCAATGTTCAGATACCCAAATCTCTTTTCGTTTGGTTCCAATTCCACAAAATTCAAGTGGTAAACCCGCAATTCCGCAATTTATCATGCTTAAACCTGGTTAAACCATGTTTAAACCATGGTTAAAGCCCATTTTTTGAGACACAAAAAAACAGCATTTTTTGCAACGGCCGCCGTGGCACGCCGCGATCCGCGGGGTGATCAGTTCCACCTGCACCTGCAGCTCACCTCAGGCTGGAGATGAGGTGAGAATTTCAAGCCGTAGAAAATGGGGAAAAACCAATGGGGAAATCATGAAATCATGGGAAAATCACGGGGGAAAAGTTGAAAAGCCACTAAAAGTGGAGGGTGGAAAACCATAGTGGGGAAAGAACATGGGCTGGTGAACTGGGATTAGGAAATGGTTTGGGAATCATCATGGCATTTCGAGGGATGGAAAAAACTGAAATCAAAAGCCAGACAGACTGCCAGTGCTTGCCCGTGCTTAGATCCCCAAGACCTGTTGAACAGGAAAAAGAACCCGCTTTACCTTGGCATCCTCGGCAAACCACACAGCTTTTGAGTACACAAAGTGAGTTCTGCCAAGGCATGAAAACAAACTTAGAACGACAAATATTGTACTGTGCCTCCTCTTGCGGACTGCTCCTCTATTCTGGAATATCATATACTATATATATATATATCATATATATATATATATACCCCTTATTTTTGTTGTACCTCGAGTTCTGCCATGATGATTGCTTTTTGAGAGCCCGCCATTTGAGACTACATAGTGACTGGTTGTCACATGTCAAACCTGTTCCCTGATATCTAACTCAATTTTCCACCGATCTGAAGTGATTACCGGCGAATTTCACATAGCTATGGAACATTGCCCATTTGGATGATTTTCTATTCATCAACAGTCTCAGACACGTTGCTTTCCATAGCCACGTTAAATCACCAGAGGGCACTACTTGTGACCCACCATGTGCCCACTATCCTCTGGCCCTGCTGCTGTGTCCTGCCGCTGGAAGATTGCAAATCTCGAAAGATAATTTATCATATCATATCCCATCAAATGGATTCGAACATATTCGAAACCTCTGTGACGATCTCCACTCTGCTGCCATGTCACTGAAAAGCGCCGTGAAGGTGTCGTCGAGTTCCTGTCTAAACCTCGGCAAGTCAGCCACTAAAGTGGACCCTTGCGAGAACTTGGTGGGGGGCCAAGTGCGATCTACTGTATCTCTTTAAAAATGGGTTCATAGTTTGCAGAGTTTTCAGTACTGTTTTTTGATGAACATCCATGATCCAGCAGCCATTTGAGTTCAACATCCATGCAGTGGAGCCGTAGCTCCAGCAATGGCAAGAAAGAATGGTGCCTTGCAGAAATATGGGCAGATATGGGCAGTATCCAAAAAAAAAACAGTTCAGCCGAATGAGATCACCCAAAATGTATCTTGAATTCATTGGATTGGTTTAAGGGATAATTTACAGGAAACCATGGTTTTTCCCATGAAATATAGTGGTTTCCTGTAAAATGTCCCTTCAACCAATCCAGTGATGAATATGATAAGTCAATATAATTCATGACCATGAAGGACAGTTATGATAGTAATCATGTATTTATATTCTCTGCTCCTGACCATGGAGAAAGGTGGAGAAACTGTGATTTCGATCCCTCATCACCAGCCATCTTCATATTTATGCATGTCAGAAGGAGATATGTCTTCCAGATAAATTGAAAGTACCAAGCATACATGTAGGCCTGTGTAAGGAACGCTAATCTGTACTTATGTAGTCAGATGTAGTCAGTATCATTATATTATCGTTATTTATTACGTGCCACTATCAGCACATTCTTATTCTACATGTGTATAAATACATGAAACCCAACCCCAAAAAGACCTCTCTTTTGGATGCTCAATACCCTTCATTCGGCCCAACATATTCCAAGGTGTCAGATTTCATTTCAGGCTTCAGGAACCATATTCTTGGCCCCCCAACTTCCGCATGAACTCATAAATGTAGGCCTTCAATTCGGCCATTGCTTGATCCAACTCTTCCTGGAGCGGAAAGGGAAAGTTCATGGAAAGTATCATGAGAATTTCATGGAGCAGTTCTTACAAATCTGGAAGAATGCCCTTCCCCTTAATACATCCTAATATAATATATCCTAATACTAAATACCCTGGTTGAAATAACACCGAAGAATCCATTGTGCCGCGATGGAACAAACAAACAAACAGACAGACAAACAGACAGACAGACAAACAGACAGACAGACAAACAAACACAAACAAACAAACAAACAAAACTATTCAAAACCAATTGAAATAAACCACAGATTGGTATGGGTCGATTGTACACCCAGGAAGCCACAAACAGGCTGGTCTTTGGGTTATCCACCGTCCAATTTTGGTGAACTCGATGACATGAACCATACCCATATAAACAACCTTGATACCTGTGTTATCCCTTTTGCGGGTAAATCTTTCAACGTCTGGGGAAACCCAAAGCATTGCTAATCGAGACCGCTCCATTCACTTGGGTATGGAATATGCCTCCATCAAAATGGCAAAAGAACCCACTTTCAACCACCAAAGCAAGGTTTACCCAGACTTGGTGATGACATGTCCCATTCGAGTGGTTGTACACAATCCCATTTACTATTGGTCCCACTCCCACCCAATACAAGGTGTTGACACATTGTTCTGAAAAAAAAGGCATCCCAAAATCAAATGGACAATTTCATCATTGATCATTTCATTACAAAATTTGACTTAAGCATCTGAATGGATAATTGATTTTTGTTTACCATGTACCATTTCATCTGATGGCTTCGATGGTTTCTAGTTTCCGAAACGCTCAAGGTGCCTCAATCTCATCGATCCGTTTCATCTGCTCTCCGTGCAGTTCATCCATGAGGCGGCCTGGTATCGTCTGATGACATGACCGGGGAGATAGCTGCTTAGCTGGGGGAATTTCACGCCAAATGCCTGGGCTTTGAGCGGCAGGACGACGGCACCTTTTAGGTTCTTCCCAATGAAATGTAAAGTTTAACTGGGTTGGAGATTTAGATTCTTCTCTTCATCTTCCCAATTGAATGTAATAAGTACGAGTATAGAACAAAAAGCTGAATGGGGATGGGAACCAACCACATTGCAACGCCTGGGTCTTGCGCTTAATTTCACATCTATATAAAGGGAACATTTTCTTGTAATCTCCCACGATCATGTGGAATATGTTTAAATTGAGACGCCAAGTCATGAATGCATCCAATAAATTCCAATAATACATTCCACCTCATTTTGGGGGGACACCCTTCTCCAACCGGGTATTTAGCTGCACGTTGGTTCCAAGCAATCCCAAAAATCGATCACTGGGGCCACCCTCCCGACTAGAGATTGTCCATCATGGGAAAGCAATGAAATGGCTCCACAGCTCCTTTTGTGGTACGGCCCCACTAATTCTTGGTCAATTTCAGTATCTGATTTGACCAAGAGAACAAGATTTTGAACGATTCCATTTTAGGTGTATACAAATATGTATGTATATATCTATATATAATATACATATATTATATACACATCTATAACATATATGTGTAGTATAAATAGTACACATTAAAAAATGCATAAAAGAAAGTTATTAGTTATATAAGTTGCTATATTTTGGAGCCATATATACCAATCCACTATTAAAGTTTCCCTCCACACCCAACGTGAGGCCACGGGAGGCCCCACGTTGCTCTTGCCGAGCTCGCGTCTCTTCTTCAAAGACACCTGGCTGTATGGAAGGGATGATGTCAGCTGTGGAGCATATTGAGAAAATGTCGGATGACATGGACAAGGGTGTTTTCAAATGGATGACAATGGATCTTCATATTTCACTGGGTGCAATGATATCATGGATTTCAATGGACTTTCATGGATTTTGACGGACTTTGACGGATTTCAATGGACCTTGATCATTTTTGCATTGCACAACTTGCTTTCATCCATACCGCCCTGCGCCGAAAGGCAGCACCTGCCATCCGCTCCACACGGCTCGCCATCGACCGGAGCTTCCTCCGTTGGTGCTAATCATGTCCATGGGTACACCTTGAGGGTCAAGGTATCAAACCTCAGCGAAAGCCGTACCTTGCAAAGTTTCCCAACAGCATCCAACAGCCATGAATCTTGTCTATGGTTGTCTATGGATCGTGCAAAGGAAACTCAACCTCAACTTTTCGAGAGTGTTGCTTCATGTCCACTTTGTTACATTGTGGGAGATGTCCATGTGATCATCATGGTAAGATTTGGAAGCCTTCGCCATCCATTGGTGCCCTGTGAAAATACATCAAAATATCATTGCAAACCATGGAGAACTCCGTGCTGTGAAAACCCAAACAAATTCATACTTCAACAGAACAGAACTTACCAATCAACTTTGAGTATTGTATGGGTCTCCATCAAAATTGTGATGCAACATCTTTGCAAAGAAAAATCCCTCAAATCACCTCCGTCGCAATAAACACAATGTTGACTCTGGCTGACTTAACCCGTCCTTTTCTGCTCGTGCATCTTCGGGTCATCGTGCTCTTCATCCCAAACGGTCTCGATGGGCCTAAAGCAAGTAGTAGGTCTGGGGTGGTGATGTCTGGCCACCATCTTGTTGTTGGATCACAACACCATGTCTTTGTATACGGTTGCACTGCTATACTGATGATTCCTCGTGTATGTTGTGTATAGTATCTTCCCGTGGATGAGGATGATGATGATGATGATGATGATGATGATGATGATGATGATGATGATGATGTTCTTTGTATCAAATATCTGCACTTGTCCTCTATGTTACCTACAACGATAATATGCACACATGCAAATGATTTACATACTATATATAATTTACATAAAACTACGTAACTTATAAAATATCATAAATACATAATTGTACGTCAATAATCGAACTGATTATGTATATATATATATATATGGGAAATTGATGAATATTGCTCAAACACTGAGATTCAATACCTTTACGGAGCATCAGCCCCCACAACCTCAGGACATGGCTTGAGAGTCGTGACGTTCTTGTTGGGCAGAATGGTCCTGTTTCCTGGCCGAATGGATTGATAAGACTGCATGCATAACTCTCACGTGCTTGGGACACTCAATTCGTAGCTCAAACTGGTTTCTCATTTAGGGAACATGGATACCCATAGCTTCTGAACTCCCTCCGAACCACTGGATGGATAAACAGTTGCAGAAAATTGATATTGCCAGAGTCACTTAGCATCTTTCCCCTCCACCTCATGCCGTCTTGCCTTGTGGCGAGAGTTTCATCGTGGCATTGTTGAGATAGCCACCTGGACACGCGGCCATCATTTGATGCCCTACAGCTCATGGTTGATCATCATTTACCTATATGGCTATGAGTCAAAACCCTGGTACCTAGTGAACCTCAAAATAGCTGGGATTTATGGATGTGCATCCCATTAAAATGGCTACTAATAGGTGTTGACCCATCCCCATATTCCTATATTCAGCTTTCCATCAATCCGCGTAGACGAACCATTTTTTGCTGCTGGCAGGGATTGAAGATGTCATTGAGGGTCCATGCAAATGGCAACGGTGAATGTTCCGTCTGGGCAACTCGGCAGTGGGAATGACCGCCACCAAAGGATCTTTGGATCATGGCTGTGTGCAAAAAACTGAAACAACAAGAGGAGATCACGGCATTTTGACATCTTCATTCATTCTAAAATAGCTGGTTGTTCCCCTTACTAAAGTATGAAGCATTCGCCAGGTACTGTATGTTTCAAAGAGATTCTATGTCAGACAGCGATGGAAAATGGCCCGTTTGTAGTAGATGTTTTTCCTATCACATGAAGATTGTTGTTTCTGTAGCTGCTATTGGGTCAATCGATTTGGGCCATTCTATGCCATACTACTAACCTGATCACTAGCCCGAACCACAAAATCCCCTGGTTACTGGGATTCTGTGTCTGCCCCATTGGCCCATGTAGGAAAATCTGGCCCGCGGTGCACCTGTATCGTTCAAGGTGGCGCATGCCGCAGCTTTCAAGGCAGTGGCAGACTGGGTGGCCTGACAGAATGATCATGTGACCCATGGACCCTGGCAGACTGAAAATCCATGGGCGTGTCCAATATCTTGGTGGAAGACTTTCGTGCAACATCTGAATTTGGTTTTAGTGACAAGACATTGGATGCAAGCAACCGTGGGGCTGCAAGAACCACCATTTTTATGGTGATAGAATATGATACAATGGGATATTCTCAATGGGTATCAATGGGATGTGACAAACATTGACCAACAACAAATAGGTGTGTCGGAACATCTGGATATCCACAAAGCATGCCGCAACGGCTGATTCACCACGAGATTTGGACTTACCCAAATGGTAGGTCGACCTTGCCCGTGAGCTGGGTGAAACTCAAAACTCGCCGAATGGAAATGAAATGGGTTGTACTTTTACGATCATTTACCCCACATCCAAATGTATGACTGAAGCGCAAAAAATAAACGAACAATAACTCCTCTTCTTGATCACCTTCCAGGCTTGACTGGACGAGTTTCGCACTCGCACCAGCACCCTCCAGTGCTTTGGCGCTGTGCCTTCAAAGTACTTTGAGCCACCGGCATGACGGGCTCTGTGGGATGCTTGGACCAGAAAAAAATCCAAGTAGTTTTGGTGCCTGACAAAATATGGGACAACGTACCCAACTAGCTGATTCATCATCATCTATGTTTTATTCAAATTGCTGTTTTATTGCTACACCCAAGTTTTGGACAAACCCACGTTATCGCTTGTGCTACCAAAGGCCACTTTATGACGCCGCATAGCTCAGCGCTTTCCCAGCCAATCTGTGCTAGATTGGCTGCTTGAAGAGTGCTCGAATTGCGACCCAGTTCTCTGCAACCATTTTCGATGACCCATAGAAAATGTATATATATCTTATACAATTATGTATTACCATGATGTTATATGTGGTTCTCGAAGTGAGCCAGGAAGGGTGGCAAGGAACGCGACGGAGGGCAACGTGAGAACCTGCGTGTTAATGGGTAGGGAATCAGAATGCATCTGCATGACATGAATCAGATTTGCTGACCTAGCACAAGGGAATCACACAGTACTGTACAAACTACAGTAGGGGGCAAAACTGATTCTAGGCTATGCTAGTGAAAGTGGAATGTTCAAAAGTGATAGCTGCATCGCTGAGTGATTGAATTGTTGGAGTCTTTCTCACATCCTGGTTGTGGGAATCGTCCCTAATTCATCAGCCAGGGTCAGGGTTTATTGGTTCTTTGGGTTGACATCCTTCCCGCTTCATCCCAAAACGAAAAGCAAACATGGCCGTCTCATGCTTTGGCCGATCGAAAAATCCTTGGAGATTCTTGGGGGTTCTAAAGGATCAATTCATTGCATTGAGATGTCTTTTTTGGGAATTTCTACGCCTACCGAGACAGTATCATGTTGTGTTCCCGTTATTTTGGGCTTTAGAAACAATGGAGCATGACATGCAGCAAGATCCACAAGTTCCCGAATCGAAGATCTTAAAGTGTGTCAGTGTTCAAGTCCCAAATTCCATAAACTTTGGTAGTTCCATAGTTTCCAGAGCAAATTTCAGATTTCTTTGCTTCTGTTCAACATTCGAAATTCAACAGTCTTGGGAAAGAAGAACATATTAATTCTTCATAACTTGGTATAACATCCCCAAAAAAATAGTCAAGTTATAGCATTCCCCCTTCACCACTTGGTATTTCAACCAGGATCTTTTGCCAACTTTGTTTAAAAAATAGATAGAGAAGTTAAGTGATGGAGGTGCCGGTGCCTACGAAGATCACCAAAGCCAGTAGCATGGGATGCGTAGCGGCCAGCTCCTCCACGTACCTATCCAAGTCATTTCGGGAGTTACCTAAAGTGAAAAGGCCAGTTTTTCATGGGGAAAGTGATGCTGAACAATGATAAATATATATATATATATATCTATATATTATGTATACATAGTCATAGTGTATATGTTAAAACAGTTGAATTTGGATGGAATTTACGAGGTTCCAAATAGAACACAAACTAATAAACTAATCACTCAGGTGATCCAAGCTGATTGTTTGGGATGTCAACATGTTTGTGAGGGGTAAATAATCCATGGATGAATCCAATGGTGGAGTGGTGGATCCTCAGTTTGGATGACTTCAGAGTGGTGCAGCTGATTGGTTGAGTATGGTTGATATAGATGTTGAAACAGTTGAGTCTGGAATAGCCTGGGTGTGAGCCAAAAGTCCAAAATCCAGAAGCTCATTCCAGGGATTACATGAACAGATCATTTTAGGGATTGTAAACCATTCCATGTCTGGTGGTAGTTGACCATTTGACTCAGACACTTTCGTGAAGATAATTTTGGAGAAGCCTTAAAATCTTCAAGGGCAAAATTGGCAAGTGCATGGAATCTTTCAGGGTAACCGAACCAGATTTTGGAACCATTGGAAGTGTATGCTTTTCCATTGGTCATGCCCCAGAGTAGTGGTATCAAATCTCACCATCCCAATCATGTGTACAATCCTCTTGTGACTTTTAGCAATTGAAAACTGGTTAGCTGATTTTTTTGAATTCGGAATCGTCCGCCTAGTTCCAGGTCAAATTATTCAAGGGCATTTGAGTTTTGTGGCTAGCAAGCAAAATACTATGGAGTACTTATATATATATATATACACCAGTACATACTTATACGCATAGTAATTACTTAGGGAGTTTGAGACCAACCACACACACACAAACCGAAAAACACATTCACTTTTCTTCAGTTCCTGCGATGATGGCAGATCAGCTTTGGTCCCGCTCATCTCTTCCAGGTTGCTTTCACTGAACACCCAGGGCCGCGGCGATGTTATGCCGCGCGTCCAAAACTGCCAGCTTCTGTGGTTATGTCAAATGGTAACCCTGGATTAAGAAACCGTATTGTTGATTTAGTTTCGAAGGGTACCATTTTGATCCTGATCTATTAGTACGTACGTTATTTACCGCTTGCCGGTAGTCCCACGGTGGTCCCCCATTTGTAATTCCTGAATCAGGATTCATGATGATTCAAATCCTGCGTGACACTCCTTATTGATTTCAATACCCTCAAATTGATTTCGATTTATATAACCTGTTCCTGGTGTATTAATCAAACTTTGTGTTTGCGCGCGGTTAGGGGGATGGCGATGTGCATTGATTCGAACTTGACTAACTAGTGCCTCATGTTCAAAAGGACTGACTGTGTGAGCATTCTTCACAAAAACGGCCGATCGCGCAAATTGGTAAACTTCTGGGACGTATGAACTAGGGATGGAAACGGATGGAAAGTGCCGAATTCGTCGAACGCACCAATTGTTTCCATTGAGAGGAACTATAAGCATGAATAGATATGAATGAATACACATGAATACACTATAATACACTATACCGCAAGGTACCCATATCTCTACTTAGCACAAAGACCATCGGTGGAACATACCAATCGGAGTCCGAGGGCAGGCGATGCGTCTGCAAAATCATCTGAAATCACCAGCCGCCAGTTTTGCGACATCTATCCCCGGTAAAACCTGTTTCACGGCTGCAAGAGATTCACTTCGTCACTGCTCCTCTGCGCCTCACAAGTGGTGGCTGGATACCACATCACGGAGCTGGGAACTGGGTGTTGGGCCATGGGTCTCTCGAGATCTCTATACCTGAAACCTGTGACAACATGGCTCACCAAGAAGCACAGCTAGAGCTAAGGAAAACAACAGAAGTGCTTGGTGGGTTCGATTCTTCACAGGACAGAGGGTAAGCAAGAATCATTGCGATGGTCGGACTTAAAACAGGTTCTTGGTTTCAGTCCCTCTGATGCGTCAATTTGGGAGCATCATCCCTTTTATATCCATTTATCAGGATAGAAAGTAAAGAAACATCTTACCTTACACCAACTTTAGACCGACCACCAACCGCCAATCAACTTCATCTTTAGTGTTTTTTTATTACATTCCTCCCCATGTATGGCTGATGCCAACGGGCCTTCAAATGGAGTGTTCATGCTCACCTGGTCAGGATGGCACGGTGGCTTGTTTCAGGTCATCCCTGGGACACCAAGTTTCGTATCGCCTGTGATATGCTGAGACATTTTGAGGGTACTCTCTGGTAAACTAACATAACTATTGAAAATTTGCCATTGATAGATGATTTCCCTATTAAGAATGGTAATTTTCAATAGTTATAATTATTAGATTTACCCAAGGGTAAGACACACATGGCCAAAGTAACATGTTATCCTTTCAGATCCATATGTATCCAATCACTCGCCCATCATGGGCGTCCCTCCTGACATTTCCTCTAAACATCACCTGTGCCACGCGATTTCACCATATCACCTCATGTCATGTTTCAACCCGCAAAAATGGGAAACTGGTGGCGGTTCCGTCTCTACAAGGAGTTAAAGTATGCATCAAATTGGATCATCATATCATTCCAAATAGGAAAAATAGTTCAAACATGCTCAAACCACTAACCAGCATCGAAGTTCATCCTGAGAGTAATGCAATGGCTGATAGTTCAACTTCAACCCATAACAACCAAGAGGCTGACCGACCCTGCCTTTGTTCGGCTTGCCCTGTCCTGGTCTGTGGACGTTGGAACATGTTGTTGAGGTGAGATGCGATGGATTTGAAGCCACAACTTGTGCGAATTTCATACCGCCTGTATCAAACTATTACCCTGCGGTACCGAAACATATCTAGCCCGGAAGCCCCCCTATAAATGGAGGTCTTAATGTGGTTTAATTGGAATATCTTGGAACATAATCCACAAATAAATGTGGATTTGGCCAAAACGTGATGATTTGAAAAAACATCCTTCACCATCAAACTTTGGGACTTTTCTCAGGCCACATCTTCGGTGGTAGGACAACTAGCTAACGACAGTTGATTTTCCAAGTCCAGGTCCATTGTCCCAAGTGCAAACAACCGGCTTTGTTAAACAGTGGTGTAAATACACCTGTGTGATCGACTATTTGAACAAAATAAATCATGTCCCAAACACATCCAAACACTATATGTTGGAGGGCTAATTATTTAGTGGAGCACCTTTCACTTCAGTGCTTTCCGCTATATTTACCATTGGGCGTCGAGTTACCATTTTCTCATTTTCTCCCGCGCCATTTTGAGCCTCTTCAGGTTTTTTCTGGACTTGTTTGAAGCCAGGTGGTTCCAAATCATCAGAAACAACCAACCGTACCCAGCTTACCAAACAGCATCTATAGTCGGAACAAGCATCAGCATCACATGTTGGAATTGGTCCAGTGCAAACACTTTTTGAAACCACCACGCGCTCGGATGATCCGGATAGCTGGTATTTTCATAAATGGAAACGAGGTATGTTGATTGAAACCCAACAGCCCTTCGATCAGATCAAGACCGTGTTCTGTTCAGTCTCCAGATCATCACCGCATGAATTGAATGAAACTGACTCCATCGAAGGGCGGAACTTTGGCAGCATCATGTGACCAATGCAACCTAAGGTGCTGGGGCAGATTGCCACCAGCAGTGAACCCTCAGGGAATCATGGGACTGATGCACGAAAGGGGGAAAAGGTAACAGGTGTGCATTACCCTCTGGTAATTTAACATAGCTATTGAAAATGGCTATTCATAGTTGATTTTCCCATTAAACATGGTGATTTTCCATAGTTATCTTAGTTTACCAGAGGGTAATGTCATGGGATGGATTGGGATGTTTGTGGGTCGCATCAAAGAACCTGGTCCCTGGTCCCTTTATGTCCCTCTGGCACGCCACTTTTAAGTGACACGTCCATGTGATACATACCCAATTTGATCTCACTTCAATATCCTATATAAACTACATCAACCAAACTCCAATCATGAAACTAAACATTGTGTGCAAACATGGTGTGCCGGCTTTCGTTTAGATTTTCAACCAAACTTCTCCATGTGTTAGTGCATAATTTCAGAACCAGGAGGCATCATCTTCAGTCATGATTTCAACCTTGCCTAACTACTGCAAACCAGGGTGTATCAATCTGGGGTCATCATAAGCACGGGTATGTAAAAATTCAATTTAACTCGACCTGGGTTGAAAATTAGCCTGGGTTATCCTGTAGCTATCCACACGGGCAATAGAACCACCATTTACCAATGATTTCCACCAAAAATATGCATGTTCCATCATTTTCCACTACAGTACTTTAAGAAACCAAAATCTAGATTGCTACTTGCCAGGTTCCATTACCGGAGGGCTATCCAATAAATTCACGGAACAGGTTGAAGGGAAAATTAACATTTGGGGATCATTGTTCCCTACTAAAATGGCTAGTCCGGGTATGCACCCATTCTTAGACAAACTCAAATGAGACCTCGTGTTCCAGCTTCCAGATTCCAATCGAGGTGCTTGGCCGAGAGGGTCAATGCTGGTGGCTAGAACTCCTCGTCATCATCCTGGCTGGTCGTTTTGCATCGGTCGGATGACGCTGCCAATGGCATGGGATGTTGATTCTTCTGGACTCTGGGAACCCCAAGACAGACACACACACACAGATATATATATATATGTATATATATATATATTCATATGTACAGTTTGCATGTATACAGTATGTATTATATACGTTATATATGTACATGTGTGGGTATTACATACTGTGAACATGTAGAGAAAAATATGAAAATAAATACAGAGTAATACCAAGTATATTGTATGCAAAGATCATGTTCAGCTCTTTATGCTCCCACAATTTCTGACCCCCAAGTCTGGACCTAGACTTGATCCATCAGAAACACAAGACATATGTAGGATTGAACCTGTTGAGTTTCTTTCCATTCTAGGTACCCAACTTGTAAGTTTTACTGAAACAATTTAAACTCAAACCAAAAACGTCTCTCTTCCTATGGATAGTTCACCCGTAGTTCACTAATCAATTACCCTGAATACTTGAATAATTCCTTCGGCCAAATTTGGGGACAGCCTTCATGATCCTAAGCATCTTTCCAACACAGTTACAGTTACAGTAAAACCCATTCCAAACCCCACATTTGACGCCTCCGCCGCCGGCGGCTTGACCTCCGGAGCCGCTGGCGCAGGCGTCGGCGCTGCGGGGGCAGCCGCGGGAGCGGCAGAAGCTGCTGGTGCCGGGGCCGGAGGCACCGCAGCCGCGCCGGGGGCCGGTGCCTGCATCCACCATTTTCTTATCTGAAGATACGGTTTACTTGAAGAGACCTTCGTTTTGATCTTTTTGGAGGATACGCATCAATAGTTCAGGAATGGAATGGTTTAGTCACCTGGCATACACACTTTGAGCAACCTTTGGGAAATATGAAAGAACCATATACAGTACAATGCATTGCCTTCGGGCCGTCGACAGTTACCCAACAATTCCACAGGAATCTGTCTGCGGGGCAAAATGGATTTCAAAATAGCAGTAGACTAACGTCATAGAACATAGATATGGGAAACCTATGGTCATCTTTATATCAATGCTGTCAATGCTGGATTTTCACATGAATCATGTATGCATATGTATGCCAATTTATGATCAGGTTCATCTTGACTTATCCTCACCTGGTCCTACTACCCATCTCGACCGCCTTCGTTTCTGCTTCGCTCTTGGATTCCGGGGACGCTTTGGCCTCCGCTTCTGCCTTCTCATCCTGTGGAAGGTTCCGAAGGCAACGGTTCAGAAAGCCTCCCAAGAGGGGTTGAGAGTGTCTCAATGTTTAGGGAAATGTCCTACATGATAAACATATTGGATTAATGCAAGATGTCTCACTTTAGTCAATGTATAATTAAGACCATAAATACCGACGTCAGCATTTCTAAGAGATCCATAGTACAATCATCCGGTAGCAGTCCTGCGGTTTCTTCTCTTCAGCCACCTTTGGCCTAAGAGTCACGGTCAGTTCACCCTTTGGGACTCAAAGATTGATCTTTTGCTCTCAGGCACATCCAAGTCTAATCCATTTCCTGCTTTGCAGCGTCTTTCTGCGCTTTGGTGCTCAACATGAACTGCAAAAGTTGGTAGACTGAGACTAGCAAAAGTAATATTGTTGTGAAAGTAAAGGGGTGACTGCCCTACTCTCATGTGAGTGAATATGATTGAATATGTATAAAGGACAACCATACATAGCTCAATGTGATGCACACAATCGACCAATACTATACGAACTGGATTCCTTCAACCTCCACAAAAGAAGTACTTATACAGTCTTGTACATACATAATTACATACTATGCACATATATCTACATTAATGACATATATATATATATATTCACACGCAAACTTCACCTCATCACTTTTCTTCAACCAAACCTGCCACTGGTCGCAGCCACCTGATCCCCCTTGAAACTCCAAGACACACCATGTGAAGATACCAAGGTGGAGCCACAAGAAGCAGCAAAAACATGATCCACCTTAGCTTTCACAGCCCCTATTGGATCTTCCCAAGGGACCCAGTCATGGTCAGTCCTTATGTTGCAATCACAATGAGGATAATGAGGAACTGATGAACTAAATTGAACTAAAAATTGTGAGGAAAGAAAAATGTGTTGAACTTCTGGAACACCTAGACCTAAACCAGGCAAAAGCCCCCTTGAAAATCAACCATTGCTCAATGATCTTCTTTTACTCACGAAAGTGTCAGCACGTCCACTACAGTAACTTGTCAGAGGCACATAACTCCGCTCAAGGCTTTGGCGGTTGCATCTTCAATACCTCGTCGAGAAGCAGGGATCCGCACAGGGTCATGGAATATCTATGTTGAGATATACTGGGCTCACTTGAACTTGAAACATGGAAACTTCTACGACCATGCATACTCTTCCGAGTGTCCTTGTCATGCGCATGGGAAACATAGCAAAAGACAAAAGTTGACATCGAATAGCTTTGCAAATCCACTGACTAAACCCCAATTATACAAAACAAAAATCCATCCATGAATCCATGACTATCACCCCGAGCTTCTTGCAAATTGACTAGCCTCTGTCCTAGCTCGCTAGACTATCCGAGGCAGAAAAATATTGGTGGGTCTTGGGAATGCATCCCAGTTAGCAAGTGCTTGATAAATATTTGATTATATTCATATTTGTATGATGAATATCCTCAACTAGAGTAACTAGATAATTACACTAGGTTCTGCAATGTTCTGTATATAATCATCTGTTACTAAATATCACAATTCATGATATGTTTTGATACATTATGATATACGACATATATTGATTGTAAAAGGTTGTAAACCACTCACTACATACCTATCTACCATTATCTACCTACCTGACGAACTGTGATGCACATCCAAGTCAGCCATCCGGCGCGCCTGAAGTCACGCCTGACACGGTCACGGCATAGAAGGCCATCTCCTGGCAAGACTCCGATTGGAACTTCCGTCGAATGAAGTGTATACTGCGGTGTGTGCTGTGCGAATTGTCATGTTACTGGTATCATCTGGTATCATATGTTTTCCATTGTTATCATGTGTTCTCTAGGTTTGTCGAGTTGATCGCGGCCAACCCCGGTAACCCCGGTAGTCCAATTTTTTGAATCGATGTGCCCCAACATGCCCCAACGCCCCTCTACCCTCCCGGCATCAGCTCTGATGAGGGCGCACCCAAGCGAAACCCGTTTGGAGCGAGAAAACGTTGTCCAGCTCCGTTAGGCCTGGCGGAGGTCCAAGGAACTTGCAGGATGATGCTGGATTTGGGAATGATCTTCACGCTGCAGAGCTCAAACTATCAAATAATGGCCAGTACATTGCCAATGACTGGAGCAAGTGGTGTCAAGCCAAGCCATTTGTAACATCTTCTAACTGGGATACATCGATGTTCACTCCCATATGGCTTTTGGTCAAACACCTGATACCCTCATCTCCCTCAAAATGGGTCGCATAGATATTGACCCATCCACAGATCTCGTCCCACTTACCTGCCAAATCCTCGCAGAAACATCGCCCCGCTGTGCAATCCAAGAAACTTAAAGTGCTTCTTCCCAGCTTTTGCGCCACCTGGGAACCGACTCATTTAGGTTACTCATGCACAGGCCTGCTGCAAACGATGCAGATGGCTGTAGTATGCAATAGCCTACAACTGATTTCAATCGATACAGTACTTTGATGTACAAGAAGTTTGGGCCAGGTACCAAGGCAGCAGCCAGGACCACGGTAGCTTTTTGGAGGATTGAGAGAATTCAAAAGTGGAGGAGTGATCCAGTCATCCTTCACCATGTCAATGCTTCACCTGATGTCCCTTTGAAAAATACAAATACTATTAAATACTACCCAAGATTGGACGCATTGAATGACTGTCTGCTGGTTGAAAAACCCACCATCCAAGTATGAAAGTCCACCGGTTTCATCCTCCCAACTATGTCAGAATCAAAAAACACCAATAACGTCCACCAAACAATATTGTTTGGATATTGACCATATGTTTTGGTGATTTTTGGGCTATGTATCCCATATTTCATCCCCATCTATGCTATCTCTTTATGGAAGACATTCTTCTGCGAGTCCTCAACCCGGCCGCGGCCATTGGGTTCCCGCACAAAGGTGATCAGCAACAGGGTCAGCATGACCAGGCCAGAAAGTGTCACCTCATGCTGCCGACGATGTGACCAAAAAGCGTGGGTTGCTATGGGTTTGGGTGACGATTTCAGCCCAAGAAAGATACAAGAGAAGAGATCATTTTGGAGAATAGATAATCTAGATGTGTTTCTAGGGTCTTATCATATATGTCTCAATGAATCAAGATCAATGCAGTACATACTAAACACACAGAACCATGAAGACAAATTTTGACATATAGATGTACTGAGTATGATTCAAAAAATGAAACCTCAAAATCTACGATTTCAGGGGTTAACAGTATCTTGGTGGAGGAACAACTGCTGCTGTTTGGCCCTACCACCTGGGCTCCCTCACCGCAACACTCAAGGCGGTGCTGTACTTTCCAGCCTGTCCAGTCGCTTGTACCAGTGACTTGGACTGGAATCTATTTGGAGAGCATGGAGATCACATCATCTATAAATTGGCAAGTTTGCCCCTTGTGGCTGGCAGGGCATTATAGAAACATATGTAACATATGTTATTGACAATAAATACATCTATATAGAATATATATATATATATTATACAAACACCCCTTGGAATTCGGGGGGTTCCTCAGGGTGTCCGATTGTATAGGTATAATTCGCGACCCCGCAAGGTATTTTGAAACCTGGCTCCTATAAAATCAGACCCCCCAAGGAAAATATGAACCCGAATTCACTATAGAATCNTCGAACCTATTTTTTCCTCACAGGTGGCTTTCTATAAAATCATGCCTCCCAGGTATATCTTATTTCGTGGTATAATTTCCTTGTTGTCCTATTTTCCAATACTGCAACAGAGGCTGGGGCGTGTGATTTTATAGTGACCTATATTTTTTGGAGGTTGGGGGGTCTATGTTGTGCAAAATGCTTTTGTAGACACCCCAAGGTGTCTGATTTTATAGAGGAAATTCCAAGGGCTGTTTATACAATATATTTATTGAGACTATGTGAAATTAGTTCATTCATCACAGCTGGATTCACGCATGGTACAAAGATGTCTCCCATTCCAGCCAGCTTCCGCGTCGAGCCTCGACAGTGAGATCCACCGCATAGACGTGCCAAAAGAACCATTGCCTGACGATGAGCTCCGCAAGAGATGGGATGGTGCTCTTTCCGACGGCACCAGATCCACTGAGAAACCCAAAAAGGATACTTGGACGATGGAAGTAGTCAGTGTGTAAAACTAGTTGGTATAACCTCTTAAGAGCTGGTATTTTTTGGAATACAATAGGCCACAACACACTTCCTAAACAGCCAACTAACTCCATCATGCTAAAACTTAACCAGACCAGTCCTTCCTCATTTTTCCCGATCTTTGGACATTAATGGCCCATGTTAAGCTTTCCAATGGTGCGGGTACAACAGCTGCTGGCTGGACATCCACTGATTCACGAGAAAGAAGCTAATGCTTTTGGGGCCCTTCTGGGCCACTCAATGTCCTTTAAGTCGCATTATTCACATACTGTACCTAAATTGGGGGAGCAGAATCGAGCCAGGTTGCATCAAAAACCAACTGTTTGGGGAAAATTGCAGGAAAGGACTCAAAGGATACACTTTTGGATAGCTTCTCTTTTTCTTCCTGAAATCAACGAAGTGAATATCGTGAAATCCTCCATTTCCTGAATGAATTCAGAAGTCCACCATTTTCGTTGGCGTGAAAACCCATAGTTTGGGCAGGTGAAATCCCAATGTGTGGTGATGAAATATTGTGAAGAACACCCCACATTTGAAGGTGACATCTTCACTATTTATGGGTGAAATCCCTAGTAACTCCAGCAGTTCCCACCGATCCAAAGCACACAAAATAGAAGATCATCCAGGCCATGGTCATCGCGCAGGACTCTTTGCCGATCTTCAAGCTACCTGACTTGGAGAAAGCGTGGCACTTCAAATCCTGGAAGTGGGTTTCGTCCCAAAATGGGGGCCACTCAACGCCACTAAAACATGCAATTTTGAAGTGGAACAAAAAACTATGATACCTTTGAATTTTGGGGTAAAACAGGCGCCAACCAAACGCAAACAAGGCTGCCTCTGTTTAATGTTCATGTGCAAATGCCCGTAAAGGATAATTGCCGTCTTGTTCGGTACAATTCGGGGTAACCACAATCTTAGGAATACGGTGCCATACCCAAGACATCCCAAGACAGTCTTGCTTTATTGGGAACTACGGTTCCAAGCCAACACCCACTGTTTAGCGCCCAGCGCCACGGCACGTCGAAACCACACTGACCGCTCTGCTGCGTTGACCTTCGCACCTGTTTCGGGTGAAAGCTTTGGTGCTCTGGTGGATTTCTTGGAAATTCACACGCTCATCCATCTCAGCCGAAATTACAGCAGAATATCACCCGTGTTTTGCCGTTTTTGGATGATTTGGCACTTGTGGTGGTCCAATTTTAGCTTGGGCTGTGAAGGAATGTAGTCACATATTCCATCTACTGTACGTGATCTCATTCTCATGCTTTGTTCATCCAGAGCCAAGTGCCAGTATAGGTACCAGGTACAGTAGGTACCAGGTATCGTAAGAAGGTCTTGTTGCAGTCAAAGTATTTTTTTCCAGCCCAAAAAGTCTAAGCCTGTCGTTGAATACAATCAGAGTAACCTTTGTTGCTAGCCAAAGCTTTGATAAACATCATGATAAACCATGGGATTTTGGTTTTACCCATGGGCACCCCATGTTCAAACAAACCATTTTTTTTCGGTGCGGGACGCAACGGATAGCTTGACTGAGTGCACGGCTGAGAAATGACCTCAGAGAAAACAGGCCTATGGATCAAAGCCCTGGTGCACTGTTGAAGATCAAAATAACTATCAAGGCTATCATCGTGTATCATGGGTTTCCCATACCCATTATGCTGGATGGATAATTGTATCATGATGATGTATCAAGGGTTTTGAATTCTTTTGACCCAGTCCCAAATGATCCCACTATGTTCCAGGGATGTCATCGCAAGCAAAATAGGGGTGTGTTCCACCTCCACTGCGCAGGAGAAGCAACTTGGTGTTTCTGATGCGAGGAGTCATCAGCTTTATTCCCATCGTTATCTGATGTTATCTGATTGGTCTGTTCAGCTCCAACCATATTATATGGAATTGGGGAACTCCGAAGAAATGGTGTTTCTTCCGCAAAAATAAACCAATAGACTGATCAATCGACCCACCATTTGCCCTGCTAGGCAAGTTACGTCATGACGTAGAGTTTCATAGAGGCTCCAGCCACCTTTGCTGCACCCAAGGGTAGAGGAATGACAATGACACCCTGGGACTTCTGCTTTCAACCTAAAACAACGACAGAAACAATAAAGTACAACAGACAACAACTACAGATGCACGTAATCCAACTAAAATGGGCTTGTACTGCAAACTCTTCCGACGAAAAACAACAAAAAGTGGTTGGATTTTACTCTGAATCAAACCTCAATCCAAGCAGCCGCCATCATCCATATCCTGAGCCACGAACGTTGAGCAAATGGAAATTGGAGCAATTCTTGGCAAAAAGGGGCATGTACTGTATATGTATCATATTGTATGTATACATAGCTAGACCCTATTAAAAATGTATGTTACCCAACAATGTTAATGTTTGGAACCATTTTGATGGGGTTAATGGGATATGGGGGCCTAGGTAAATTCCGTTCAAGATATTGCAAAAGATTGCAAAGTGCCGTTGCCAACTTAACATGACTGTCACATTGGAAATCCAAGGGCATTGTCATCAGCGGCCGGGCAAAACAATTTGCAATTGCTTGGAAACAAATTGCCAGATGGTTGTGGTTGTGGTCGAAAAGTTCATTCATTCATCTGAAAAATCATAGGCTTCGACCCACATCCCTGTCTGAGAAAATATTGAATTCACAAAACAAAAGTACGCATGCCAATTTGGGACGACCCTGACCATTATTTGCGGTGAGGTCATTGTTATGTCGCTAGGATTTGCCCACATAGATCTCCATTAATATAGCGTTGTGGCCCCATTAAACCATCATTCCTGTTAGTTATTTGATGGAAACATGAAACCACCAGGACGATTTCGATGGAGTCCCACTGCGGCCGGCCCCAAGATCTAAGGCTCAAGTGAGTCAATGTGATGCCGCCAGCTTTTTTGCCTCGGATCGTGGCTCACAGGGGAGTTCTTGAACCACCCATTCTGCCTGTACCAATAGACCGTCTTGGGACAAGTGCGCGACAGTCTTGAAACCAAGTCACAGTTGAAGAAAAACATATTATTCTCCTAACGTTTGTTTTTTGATTGTAGAGGGAACGATGGATGGCTTCCTCCAAATGCCACCGCGTGTGTTTTTTTCATGGGTTTGTCCAATAAATTGAAATACTCGGGGAAAAGGTTTTCCCCAGTTTTTTCTAGACAATACATTTGTAGCCACCTGACCCCGCATCCCCTGGGCACATCGACTGCCAGGCAAAGACCCAGTGATGGCGAAGCGCACAAACCTTGGAGCGGAAATTACTGGGGCCATGTTATATAGTACATTTAATTGGGAATATGAATGCAAAGTGACTTGGGATAACAAGTTGGGGACAAAACCTAAACCCAAACGGAGATTTAAGCACTGAAGATTTGGATTTCATCAATAACAAAGATGATAAAATATGGGTATCGAAACGGTATCGAACGTATTCGATCACTCAAAATGCTTGGGGATTGAAAGATAGTTGAGCGCGGGGTTTGCAGCCACCCAATTGTTTCTGGTTGTCAAAACAACGTGGGAATTGTCGGAGTGTCTTGTTGTTCAAAGCAGTCTGCTTTGAGCTTTCACTGGCTGGCATTTTATGAACTGATACGTTAATCCCAACCGTAAGGTCTTTTTGGTTGCGGTTAACATCAAATAAAAATAAAAACAAAAGCATATAAAAGCAACAAAAAACGATTAGCAAAATGAAGAGTAGGTAGATTTTGGTGTTGCGATATTTGTCCACATGGTTCGCCAAGTCACATGGAGATGAGGAAACCAATGATGAAACCAGTGGCCTTCGTTCAGCTGATGGCTGTGGGGCATCAGGTGCTGATCATCATGCGTTTAACCTTCCATAGTGACACATCCTCAAGAAATGGAACTATATATCCAAGAAATAAACACCATTGGGTCTTTGGGCCGCTGCAATATGATCTGTAGTGACTTAGAATGATTATGTGTTGACATGCAAACATTGTAAACATGTCTTTACACATGTCGCAAGAAGGATTATTATTTGATGCTTCATGTGCGCATCATAGGCCGATGTATTCCAGTGGTTATACACAACATGTACCTTTGATGTGTACGACCATGTGAGACTTGTAGTATCAGCTGTATGGTTGGACCCAGGGGGCGGTGCTCTCTCACCCCAAAACTGGATGGGGTTCAGATTTAAAGATCACCTGAAACCATTTGTTGACCTCAGTTGAGTGTCAGCTGGGGTGAACCAATAAGTGAAAAACAAGTAACCGGGTTGATGGCTCCAAGACTATAATTACCCAAATTGGCGAATCTATGTGAGTTGAGTACTACAAATGATACATTTAAAATTTTGTGGGTCTATTGGTACCTCATTTTGGACCCATACTCATTTTACACAACTGATACCCCCGCAGGGCAAGAACTGAGGCCTCGTGTTCCTGTCGCTCCTTGCTCTCATCATACTCTTGCCAGGCGCCCCTGGCAAGGTCGAACCAGGTGAGTTGTGGGATGGTTGGTAAAAGGTCAATGGTAAATGGTGATGGTGATGGTGATGATGATGATGATGATGATGATGATGATGATGCTGCTGCTGATGATGATGATGATGATGAAGATGAAAATGATGAAAACCCAAAAAGGTTAAACAAAACATCAAATATAATTTATGTTGAGGTCATTTCAGGTCATTGTAAGTTGTCTGGACCTGGTTGATAGGGCTGCATAGAGCGTTGGACATGCCAGTCTGTGCTGTGAAGTGGATAGCCTGCCTCAATTTCTTGCAGATGAAGAGCAAACACAGAAGCCTCAGTGACCATTGGTTTGTTTTTGGTGAGTTGCACCCAAACGTGTCAGATCATGGCGGGTTCGGAAAAACACAAACCACTATAGTATCTGAGTGGTCTGATCTTGGCGATACAAGTACCGTTTCTTTTCTTCATATAAGCTGATGTCAAGAGTGAATAGCCCCAGAAGTTTGAGGACCCAAGACGCAAGGGGATGTTGTCGGCGTCTCAAGTCTTGAACTCTAGCCACGCAAAACAAGGCGGGTCAACACCACCTGTGAGGCATGACTGCTGGTATGAGCTCTTTCATGCCGTGTCATTCTGCTACCCAGCGGCTTGACCCTGAAGGGCCAAACATCCCAATATCAACATGTTCATATGGAGATAGCTATGGCGATGAGATAGCAAAGGAACGATGTTGCTTCGATGTTTTCTTGTCTCGCTCTTCAGATCATACCAAAAAAAATCAATTTGAAACTATCCGCCAGGTCGATCCAAGTAGCAGTAGAACCATGGAGATGACCTCAATGATCCATCCAGTTGGACATTGGAGGGATGCACTCAGAGACTCAGGGGAGGTCTATATATTCTAAAGATGAATACTAGTCGTGGATAGATGTGGAGGGTCTTTTTTCGGCTCAAGAATGTTCACTGGTCGGTTGTTCAAGCCTCTTGAAAAAATGTGGACAACATGCTTCATCTGAGACAATCCGTTTTGTGGAGATGGACTTAAAGCAAAACATCAAAACACAAACAAATTCATCTCCACGTTCCATCGCAATCACAGTTCTTGGGGTGCAGCTATCTCCTTCGATTAATATCGAGGGTGATCTGTCAGCAGGACCGGGAGTCCGCAGAAAGGCTGACTAAGCCAACATAAACACTCCGTCGAAATGTGTCAAGGGATGGTCGTCCAAAATTCATGTTGCTTGCATGTCAATAAATATCCTACCGCATCCTACCGCTGAATCAGCGTGCACAACCCCTTACAGTGCACTGTTAGGTTTCAATCTCAACAGTCGTGCCAAACCAAAATTTATAATGTTTATAATTGATAATTTATAATTAATTATATATTTCACCTTGTGGTGTTTTTTTTTATTCTTTCTTCTTCTTTCTTTTTTCTTCTTCTTCTTCCTCTTCTTCTTCTTCTTCTCCACTTATGTTTTACTTTTGCAAACAAATAGACCCATAGAATGATTTGAGTTGTGAACTCAATAAAAATTGGCCAATGAGAGTCTCATTTGTTGGGGATCAGGTTGCCATGCGCAGGGTTTCCTGAGGCAATGCCACCAGGACACACCCAGCAAGTAGTACCCTGCATGGAGCGCGAAGGGATCTCTTCGCAGGACATCCGCAAAGGCGTCCGCACCGGCGAAACCTCGAAACCGTGGTTGGGGTTGGTTGGCCCAAACCGTAATATGAAACCAGCCAAAATGTATGAACATGTCATGTTGACAAATCCATGATAAATCCATTTCTGAGCCACGGTGCCCCCCGGCAAAGCAATACAGCAACTGCCGGGACAGCAAATCATGGGAGTTAATCACAGTTCAGCCCCTCGTCTAAGGTGATAATTCACCCAATAGAAAATATAAGGAAATCAATCCCGGGAGGAATGTACCCTTGGTTGCTGGAAACAAATAGGAAACCAAGGAACCTATCAAGTGAGTGCCCAGAATTCGCAAGGCAGCATTATCCCGCCACCGCAAAAGTGCCGGTACACCGAACCTCAACTTGGTCTGGTTTGGAGGCACTTGGGTGATCATCCCGAAACACAGTTAGGAATCCTGGATTGGAGGGTTGGAACCTTCAAGTGAAAAATGACTGAGACTAAAGTGAGGATAATGAACTGATAAAACGTATTTTGATTTGTGCATGGTGATCCCGAAGGCTGTGAACGTAGGGACGCTGACACAATTATTTGGGGTGGTACATCAATGGCAAGGTATATGTTTGATATGAATGTCTGATCCAGTTGGGTATTGTCTCCTTCAATTTCATCGATGTGTTCAACAATACCACATGATACAGCCTTGCCATAAGAGCACTGTGACGCTTCCCTTCTCAGTATTCAAAATACTGATTAACTGTGCAGTTGATTTTTGACCAGATACCTTCAGTACTGTCACTTAGTTGCAGTGGATAAATCTTCAGTTCCGTGCATCCTGACAACTACAACCTGTCCAGACCACCCTGCTGGTCGCCTTTGCCTCTCAGCCAAGACTCAAGAGGATCAAGAATCTCACACAGCTGAAGATATCCGCGTAGAGTCTGCCTCAATGCCCAGCAAATCCACACGGTCTTTCCATAGATCAGGTCTTTGGAATAGTGTCTAAGTGTATGTAATGGACAAAAATGCCCAAATCTAATCCAAGTTGCTTTGCAACTTTTTGCAACCATGTTTGAAACAAAAAAACATGTGGCAAGGAAAGTGAGACCCTATACAAACTAATTCTTTGGAGGACTCTGTTGGCTGGCTCTCTCCAAAACCGCAATTTCAAACGGAAATGTCATCTACATGTTTCTTCATGGTCAGCTTGGACTTCCAAAGGGCCACGGAGACATAGTGAATTGCGCCCCTGGCTGAAGACCATTTTCCACAGCGTCCCCAATATCCGTTGTCATATCTTGGATAAGCTTAGTGGGACCACAAATTTAGATAAGGAACAATATGACAATATGGTAGTTTAACCAATTGACAAACACAAAAATCCCAGAAGTTTCAGGACGCCCAGCAAAATGGTCACCCCCCCCCCACACACCAATCGAGTCCTTACTGAGGGGTTGTGAACCACCATGAACCCCTATTAAGCCCCTGTTGTTGGGGAGGTTGCCTTTGGAGGGGGTACCCTTAACATTCCAGGATCAATTCATCTTCAGCAAATCCAGGCTTATGATAAGGCATCTTGCCATCAACGCCTCTCCAAGCTGCTCTCTTGCGTTGATGCACCCGCACACAGCTTCCAGGACCTCACAGATTCAATAGTAGGGGCCGAACAATCAGACAGAGTCACCTCCACACAAAAAAAAAAACATGGGTGGCCAGTGCTTGTGCTTTCCTCGCTGCTATATGAACTTATGTCAAGGAGCCTTTCCAAGCGGGGGGCTGCACGGCTGGTGACAGTCCATCAACAAAAAGAACAAAACACAAACCCTCCCGGCTCGTAAGCCCCGAATGAAACCTCAATCTTTGAACAAAGCGCCCTCTTCAACCTCGTCTCTTTTACCAACTGATCCAGTTCACCCGCTTGAAACCTCAATCAGTATATAATATACTGGTTTCCTCATGACTTCTCCCGCCACTCACCACACTTAAGCAATAAATGGATCTAAATAGGCTATGGAGTTATTTCGCTCGTTCTGAACTAAATAATTAATAATAGATAATAATAGTAGCTTAAATTTTTGTGCGGGTTACATATGGTTACATAGAGTTACTAACCACTTAAAGACCAGGTGACCTCCTCCACTGGTGGTCCCAGGCACTTCTTCATGGCCATGAAGAGCAGCACGGTGATGAACAGCGATCCCGTGCCGCTCAGCAGTCGCCAGGTGCGAGTGCGCAGCTCGGGGATCAAGCCCTGGCAGGGCAAGGTATGTTTTCATAGGTTTTCTACGGTTCCTGAACGATATGTGTTCCTCCTTCAACAGAAGGAACTGCTTTTGTTGGTAGAGCCCCTCACTCCCCTTTGCGCATGCGTGGCTTTTTGATGATTGCTTGGCCTTCTCACCAGTAAATGGTCCACGTTATGTGCGTGTGCGCGTCTGTGTCAGAATGAGTAAGTTTGGCAGCCAAGAGTAAGGTCAGGATTCACACTGCAGCAGCCTTTGGTCCTTTTCTGCAACCCAGGCGACTGCGGCAATGCTCATGTGGAGTCCATTGACTCCATCCAGGCAACCACTCAAAATTCATACCATGTGACAAATCAGAGTCAGAACTCTAGCTGTGTCTGCACCACGGAAAGCTTTTTAGGCCATGAGAGGTTGTTGTTCAGAAAACAGCAGAAGCAGGTACCAACTAACAAACCTATTCAAAAGATAAAGCCAAGTTCAGCCAGTGTCGCCAGCGGAGGATCAGGTGCACTGAATTGGGGTCTAATAGCAGCTAACTGTCTGCATCGTCCCTGCAAACTGGCAAACCTTCTCAACACGGGTCTCCTAGAACCAATAGACATCCCTACTGCATCTGCATCATGGGTATTCGCTGGTTTTGCTGCGAGTTCCTTCCTGGATACACAAGGTCAATTGAACTGCAGAACCTGTCTCTCCAGTTGGCAAGAACAACGTTTCAAAGGCTCTTGCATCACTGCCACAATCGATAAGAATATGATTGATCCGTTGCCTCACATCATGGATAAAGCAGATATCAGACATCAATCACCTTNGTTTCAAAGGCTCTTGCATCACTGCCACAATCGATAAGAATATGATTGATCCGTTGCCTCACATCATGGATAAAGCAGATATCAGACATCAATCACCTTATTTGGATCCCTGCTAGACTGGGCCTTATGCTTTCTTTCCCGTTTCTGAACTCCTTGCGCAGTTGGACCAATCATGTTAATCAAAGCTATTTTGGAAGAGATGCTACCGGGCGAGGAAAGCAATATGATCACTCAACTATAGTGCGATGNCTCCTTGCGCAGTTGGACCAATCATGTTAATCAAAGCTATTTTGGAAGAGATGCTACCGGGCGAGGAAAGCAATATGATCACTCAACTATAGTGCGATGCGAGACGTCAGCGAATCATGCAAGACGTTCTGCACATTGACCGCTGAAGCCGATCAAGATTTCCACGCAAGGTAGTGGTAGGTGGAGCCGCATTCAGAAGAAAAACATAAGATTCAGTTGTAAGGATGAGGAAACAGAAAGATGAGAAGTATCTACCTCATAATAGACAATGTCCCTGCAACTACTCCACTGCAAAACCTTTCTCTCCAGTTGGCAAGAACAATGTTTCAAAGGCTCTTGCATCACTGCCACAATCGATAAGAATATGATTGATCCGTTGCCTCACATCATGGATAAAGCAGATATCAGACATCAATCACCTT
>BGPT01000925.1:241387-274220 GCA_003297045.1 Symbiodinium sp. clade C Y103 | reverse complement strand
CTCCTTGCGCAGTTGGACCAATCATGTTAATCAAAGCTATTTTGGAAGAGATGCTACCGGGCGAGGAAAGCAATATGATCACTCAACTATAGTGCGATGTGAGACGTCAGCGAATCATGCAAGACGTTCTGCACATTGACCGCTGAAGCCGATCAAGATTTCCACGCGAGGTAGTGGTAGCTGGAGCCGCATTCAGAAGAAAAACAGTTGTAAAGATGAGGCAACAGAAAGATGACATACAAATACAATCAAATACAAAGGATAAAAAGAACCGCCTACAGCTTTTTATGACATACCTTACGGCTCAAACATCATCAGCAAAATGAGCTGGACAAGATGAAGCCCTTTGGCGCGCGGTGCCATCAGGGAGTCCACGCACCTCGCCCACGTGGAGAGGTCCCAGCCGGCCATAGGCTCCCATTGCCACTTCAGTACGATGGCGCTGGCCCAACGTATGGATTCCCCAGGAGGGAGCCTGGAATGTCTCCACTGGTTGATCCGGGGAGAAGGTCAATTCAACAACCTTCAGGGTAGAAGCCCAATTGCACTTCTGTCGCAGCTTGCTGTGATCTGGTGTTTTACAAAATATCATAAGATATTGCAATGTTCAATGTTTGAAATTGAGACAGGCTTCAAAAAGGCGAAGTCAATTTGAACACCCTGAAAAGATCCCTTCAAAATCCGGAATTGGAGAAACGACCCCGATGTTTGGCTGCCTTTTCAAATCATCCTTCGAAATACCTTTAGCACTCACCATGAGTAATTACCCGCAATAGGATCCATGAAACACAAGGAACTGCGGGAACAAATAGATGCAAGTCTGAAAGCAACCAGCACCAAAGCCCTGCCTTGGTACGGAGTTCAAATTCCTTGACTTTGGTAAGGCTCTGATGCCGTGTTCCAACGACAACAGTGTCACCTTCTTTCAAATCGCACGCAGCACGCTCAGAGGGAACACCATTCTCAATGACAAACACTCGGTGTTTCGATGTCACGGTGATCTTGGCTTGGGCAGTGTGCAAGGTTCGAAGAGTCCGCTTCTTCGATTCAAGAACCTATGGCTCCGTGAAAGGCAACCCCAGGATGTTCCATGGGTGCGAAAATGTGGTTCTGACCAAGGAGTTGGCTCTCTTTGCTGTTATTCAAAAGCAACATGAGATACTGGTGAATCGTTCAATGCTCCCAAGGGAACAAAAGAAAAAAACACACCAAAAGAACACATGCTCAAGAAAGAAAACATCTACCTCTATTCCACGCTATGCAACCTCTTTGTTGATCACATCCATAGTCTGTCCATCAAGGCCCGTAACTTTGTCACCTTCACACAACCTGAGGGCACTCTTGAATTCACCGTTGGGGGTGCGAAATAAAGTGTCTGGTAGGTAACACTTGGAAGTTGGAGTTGGCGGGAGATTGCCAACAATGTCCCAGCTATCACCTCCGTCAGAGTCAGACTGATCAGACTGATCAGACTGGATTGTAAAAAAAATCTCAATCAATCTCTGGACCCAGCCCCGTGGGTTGCCAATGCCATCTTCTATCAAAACTGCCAGCGGCCGAAAGGGGAAAACGAGCTGGGACAGACAAGCCATCCCAAGTACCAGACTGACGACGAGAGTAATAACGACACTGCCTTTCTGAACAGTTTCAACTTTGACAATATGGTTTTTGCCAGCTGCTGGAATCTTGACATCATCCAATCCTAAAGCATTGAACACGTACTTCTTCACCTTTTGCTCATAGGCGAGTGGATCGTCTGTGTAATGGCAAAAATCTTCGGTGATTCGGATCCTGTATCTGGCATCACCTGGCTTCAGCCCTTCCATGTTGTTGGACAAGTCAAGAGATGATGCAGATGGTTTCCCGCTGATGTTGCACTTGCCCACGCAAGAGCACCTAGAGATTGGCATTACTTCAGACAACTTGGATTTGAGATACTCTCCCAGTTTCTCTGCATTGATCAAAGGAATTCCATTGGCCAAAAGAAAGGCTGGGACTTCCTCCTTTGGAATGTGTACTTTTGAGCCCCGAGTCTGGGTCCGGTAAACGATTCCTTGTGGCAAGTGATCACAGGGTTGGGTCCCTTGGACTGGTTGCAATTTACCAGCCTCCATGGCTGATGGTGTTGCTAGGACTTCAAGGCCACCTTTGGTGCACACTTTCAGATATCCCTGCTCAACAAGGGAATCAATGCATGCGCCCATGTCTTCAAGCAAATCTTCGGATCTCAAACTCGCAGGGTTCTTAGCTCGATGAGGATCAATGGCAAATTTGCCCTTCTTCAAGGCAGCAGATCTGCCGGCTTCTGCTGGAACTTTATGGTTAGCAGACTCTGTCAAGGCACGGTTCAAGTCTGCCTTTGCAACAGATATCGGCGGAAAGAAATTCCCCATGTTGCCCTGGATTGAACGTCTTCGTTTCGACGTGTCGCTTTCTTGCTGCAGTGAGCCAGCAATCCGAGCTTGACAGATTCGCAACCGTGGCTGTGCACAAAACAGCTTGCTTCAACGCGTTTTGCCACACTACGTAAAACAAAACACCAAAACTCATGCAAACATCATATGCAAACTTCATGATACAATATGTCATATGTTCCAAAACTGCTCTGACTGGTCTCAAGCCTTTCTCGTTCTTGGGTTCCCATCCTCCCCCAATGGCGGCACCTGCTGCACGGCATAGAAGGCCAACATAGCGAAACCCAGCACCCCGCAGAAGGCCGTGGCATCGCCCTTCTTCACCGTCAACTCCTCCTGCGGTCAGGGCCAGGGATGTCACTGTCACCAGCTTCCCTGGAGGACACTGGGAGGAAGAGAAAGATCTGTGGAAGAAAGGTTTTGAAATGTCAAAGGTTGTCATGATGTAATTACACTACAAATTGTCTTGGAAAACCTAGGTTGCGAAGCATTCTTGAGAAGCCTAAGCGACTGTTTGGGTCTATTTGGGGTTAGCAAGCAAGCACCAACGAGCTTGGACACCTGAGTTCATGAAAGGGCCATGTCAAACATTTGCGGAAAACCTACTCAACTTGTTTTTTCTATGCAGAAGCACTGCAGCTTAATTTACAGCTATATATAGTTTGTGTTGCTTCAAGCGTTCAATGTGCGAAAGGAGGTGAGCCTAATCTTGTTTGTGATCACAGTTAAAATCAATTCTCTTTCAATCAATCGAGATCAGATGGCAAATCACATTCATAGTGACATCTAAAGACGGATTCAAAGAAGAGACGAGACACAATTGCCCAACAGTTTTGAGATTTACAACAGGACACTATGATGTGTTGTTTAAGTTTACACCATAATTTCGAATCATTTCAATTTGTAAGTAGTTTTTTTCGGCCGACTACCAGGATCGCTCTGGCAGCCCTGTCCCTGTCGACCAGCTGTGAATACGCATCCGCCTCGAGTGTCGTAAACCGGGCAAATCCAGTGTTTGGTGACGTCAACTCTCACTGGCAACGGGGAACATCATGGTATTGGCCAAGTCCCAGTGATTCAGAGGACAACAAGTTCATAGAATTGAGATTGGGTAACCAATCCTGTGCATACCTGAAATTAAAAACAGATCCTCAACTACCATCAGGTCCCCCCTTCGAATTCAACACCGGGTGAGTGTCTGACATGTTTGTTCAGGTTTTGGGGAACTAGATTAGACATCCAAGGAAATTCATGGCATTGTCAAATGCATGGTTGCTACCTACCTGCCTACCTACCTACCTACCGTTCAAGCTGGTGCCATAATTCCCCCCCAACATAGAGGAACCCGCATGATGTCCAGCACATGTCAAAGCACCAAGAGGTCTCTATGTCATGTCAAGTGCATCACATCACTAGACAATCCTTCCCGACCTTACCCAATTGGTAGGATTCGTGGAAAAGTTTGAGAACAAATAGTTACCAATAAGGGTGTTTCGTAAAATGATATAAAATGGAGGTACCCCAAATCATCCATTTTAATTGGATGTTCCATTATAAACCATCCATTTTGGGCTACTCCTATTTATGGAAACCCCCATGTGACAATAGTTTCGCGCTTTCAAGTTCCTGCCCAAGGCACAGGAGGCTGAAGCAAGGCACTGGGCGCAACTGAGTGAGGCATTTCAGTCCTGGCCAAGCAACGGCAGGTGGTGGAAGCCCCGCAACTTGGGATTTGTTGCAATCAAATGTGGATTTAACAAACAAACTTGATAATTAATCAATTAGCATCAATTGGCACCTGCAGGGCATTCAACTTCACCGAATATCCCGGAATGCTCATTCTACAGTACTCAAGTTGGATTATTTTGGAGATTGGACGGATTGATGCAAAGTGAGCAAAGTATCGAAGCCAATCTGCACCCGATTGCAGAAAAGGGCTACTCTATTAATCCCTTCTATGGAGTGGGCTTGTCACTTGGGCGTGAGTCACAGTGCTGTACATCGCTGGTTGATCGTTGCATCAAGTTATATCCGTCCAAATTGTAGATCTTCATTGGCTAGGCATAACTATATAGATCCCCGTGATTGTTGTTGATATCCTCTCATCTTGCCTCCGTGACAATGGATGTTTCCAAAAATGTTTTAAACAAAATCTACAAAGTAAGTTCATCAACAGACTCACCAGACTTGGCAAATCCTAAATTGGATTTATAGCCCCGGTTGAGTTCCACGTGGCCCCAGCTTTGGATCCCAATCTGATCTCACCCCCACTCCTGAAGTCATCGACCCTCAACGTCCTGAGCCGGGTCCGTTGAGGGGTGGTGAAGGGTACGCTGACTGCTTCGTGTTGTTACTTAAAACTATATAGTAAGATGTTTTTCAGCAAAGCACTACTACAGTATCTAATCTAATCAAAGAAAATCTAATTACTTAGTCTAATCATTGAGATATAATCTATCCATCTATCCATGAATCCATAATCAATCCCTCTCACGATGCAAAAAAAAGAACCCATTGCTACATCCTGTGACAGCGACTCCAAGCCACCTGGCATCAGCTGCAGGTCGTCCATCTGCCACTGCCAAACATGCCACGGCCGCCAGCCGAAGCATGGCGGAACATGGGGAAGGACCTGAATTTAACACTGGGAGCCAACACAGTTGCGGATGAAGATGTTGAAATCAGGTGTTCAATTGGGGATGATTGGTGATGATTGGTGATGATTGGTGATGATTGGTGATGATTGGTGATGATTGGTGATGATTGGTGATGATTGAGGATGTCCTGAATTTGGGGGAACATCTTTTAGGCTTGATGATGGATGATGAAAGAATTTGTGCTTCGGATTGCGGCGACCTAAACAGTCATGAGTACCGCAGGCTTCGGGTACTGCCGTGCTGAAGAAAAAGCACAGGGTTCTTTCTCAAGAGTCAAGAAGAACTGTTGTCATTGTCTTGCTGCTACATTGTACATTGCTCTTTTGGTGTCTATCACTTTGGGCTTGGCAAGGAGGGGCACTTTCTTGATCTGGAATGGGGTGAAAGTTGGCGGGGAAGCGTTTTGCAATGCTCTCTACATCCCGGCAAATGGGACGCCCAAAGAAAAACGACAGTGAAAAACCTTGTCCTATTATTCAAGGTGTTCTTTTGGGTGTTTCGGTCACTTTGGGCCATTCTCATCTACCGCAATACTTGAGAAACATTCTCTGTGATCGGAACAGCTCCTTCTTCATCCTCCCTTGCCGCACGTTCGTCAAGCCTGCAGCGCAAAACGTGCTTGGATCCGCTTGTCCAGTAGGTTTGGACGACTTGTCTCACTGCTTCCCCATCCTTCGCTGCTCCCAAAAGTTTGGTTTCCTACTATGACTATGCTCTCATTGATTGACTGCACAACAGCCATGACCATTGAGATCCGTTGGGATTAAAGCCGGATGGCTCTTTGACCGATGGGATCAATTCTTTTAAAAGACATTTATGGGTGGTAAACATCCACATGTCCATTCTGTTGATTGTGGATGGTCATGGTTTCAACTGGGGTCCACCATTCTGTTGATTGTGGATGGTCATGGTTTCAACTGGGGCCCAAAAACGAAGCCCAAAAACATGGAAGACTGGTAGTTCAGGGACCGAATATTTGGCCGTTAATTTTGATAATTCGCCAACGTGCGACTTTTTTTTATCTTACTATTGTTATCTATTGTTACACTTTCCCAAGATTGAAATATCATTTTTGGGTCGTCGTGAGGAAATTGTAAATCACCGTGAGCATGTGGATGGAACCAGATTGAAACTCGCATCTGGCTAAACTTATGTATAAGATTGAACTAAAAATTGGAACATATTGGAACATCTCGTCATATTTGTATAAGCTTCATATTTCACCAAACCGAAATCAGATCTTTTGTGGGGGGGTCCAGTTGCAACATCTTTCAACGGTTTTCATGCGCCGAGATGCTCTGACTCTGCGTTTTCATGCGATGCTCTCCATACAAGGCCTGGTCAGCCAAGGTAGATAACCAATCCCAAAATATCCTAAAATCACAGGCTGACCTGAATTTGGTTCTGAACATCATTGAAATCAATGATTCATCAAAAACTTGAGGGTTACTAGTTTGGCCCTCAATCTGGCTATTGGTCAAGTCCTTGGGTACCAACAATGGGATGACAATGAATGACTACTTGATCTATGGTCCACTTTTGAGTTCCATAAACATTGTTTCTTGGTGAATGCAACCATGTTAGTTGAAGAACATGTGGTTGAATCACCATGTCTGATCGTAAAAACATTGTATCTCTTCGAATTTGGTTAAATGACCATATTTGTTGGCCAACCCACCATTTGTGGCTTGTTAAAACACCATATGTGTTGGCGAAATCATTTTTAATCGCCATATCTATATGCTAGATCACAATTTTTGTTGGGTGGATCCCCAAGTTTGCCAGTGATTTCCCTTGCTGCAACCAGTTCTTTCCAACGCTGAGACAACCACTCGAAAGCCGAAACGTAGGAGCCGGAGGCGGTTGGCCTGTGAGGGCTGGCGAACTGGGAATGGGTCAAAATCAGGTGACTGGATAGGCACCCTAAGATAATCATCTTTGAGGAGGGCACAATCCTATTGTGTGGTGATATTGTTGGATATTTGATGTTATTCATTTTTTGACATGTTTAGATATCTGTTTAATTCAATCAATTTGATCCAATTATCCATCATTGGCAATGAGGGACCACACAAATGATCATTTGGAGAAGGGAATCATCCAATTTACCAATTTCACAAGGGTCATTCAATGTTGACCCATCCCCATCTATAGGTCTTTTTGGTGGAGAAACACCAACCCCAAGAAATGAAATCATCAACGAACCAGAAAATGTTTGGACAGAATTGTTTTGCACCCCCTAACAACCGGGAAAATGCACATTTTTGCACCCCCTATCAACCGGGAAAATGCACAAGAATAATCCTGACCACCTTAGTGGCTGCCCCAAAGCATATCCACCCCCCCTCAGCCCTCCCCCAATAGGTTACCCTCTGGTAATCTAATGTAGCTATGAAAAATCACCATTTTAAGAGATAATTAATCATGAATCATTCACTTTCATGAGCCATGGCTTCCATAGCTATATACGTTTAAATAGCAAGATATATCCCCTCCCAATCACAGTGCCGGCTGAAATCGTCGCTCGCCTTCACGTGAACGAAACCGCCAAGGTGCCAGGAGTCAACTGTTCTCCTTCCAAGTCCGACAGGATGGAACTGTGAGATCTATGGATACCTTGTGGGCATCATGCTGGATTTTCCAACAAGGGAAGAAATCGTGGCTCTACAATATCCAATTCTATGTAGGTTTCCCGGCAAGCAATTTCCTTTGAGCCCATTCATAGTCAACTGATGTCAACTGTACTGGGGCAAGGAAACAGCAAATGGAGCGTCTTGAGTCTGGAGATCTTGCAAGGACTTTTCTTGCGACTCTGGAAGCGCCAAAAGCTACACGCGGCCTCAGCCCATAGTTTTGGAGATAGGTTTGTGTAGAACCCATCTAAATCCAAAAGGATCAACAATTTGGCCACCATTGGTTGCCGGCAAATGTAGCTCATTGATCTGAATCCGTATGCAGACAGTGCTGGAGATGGTGCTTTGCTTCCAATCTTAATGCTAGGTGCTAGGTTGATTCATGACAGGAATCATGGACTGGTGGATAAGCCATAAGCTATCCAGATTCAGTCAAATTCCAGGAGGCAACACAGAACTTGAATTGAAACACCTTTGACATACCTTCTCAGGTGTAGAAGTTATTTTGGACCTGCCTGCCGGTCAACCACATTTTGTGAGCCGATGGCCTTTCATAGAGAGATAACCAGGGTATACCAAGGTGTTCCTGAATTTTGGGAGCCTGAAGAGTCACAAAATCCTTCCATTTCCTCAGGGTGGCAATCAGGGGTCCCCCAAGCCCCCCGGTCCTGACTAAGGCCATGATCTCATCCTGGAGACGGCCGAGGGAGGAAAGGGGAAATCCCCTAACCAAATGGAGGTTCTAGCTGGGAAAAATCATCGAGGCTTTCCATTGCCACGTTTGATTACCGGAGAGTAAATGTTAAATCAATTTAGATCAGTCAGTGAATGTGACTGGGAAGCAAATTGGAAGGAGTTGAGGACTGTGCGAAGCATCTCCAGTCCCTGTAGAAACCACTGACTAGAAATGCATTGGAAATACGTTGGCACCATGAGCAACAAACAGGCGATGTCTCCCAAACAGTAAAAGAATGGTGTCCGAAGAACAGGACGACCTCAAAGGCTGATGCTGAAAATTGGAGGAGCAGGGGCCCCGTACATTGCACAACTATCCATTTGCTGTAGAATCCATACCTGACTGACATGACCTCCAAGTCACAGTGGACAAAAAGATGCTCGCCGGAAGGACTCAGAACTCACACGCCAAGCCCTAATCATATGGAAGAATCATCAAAGGAAATGCACAAAACTCACTGAGAATCCGATATCAAAACTCTACCACGTGAGCCATAAGAAAGCATCCCTACCCCATTCCATGTACTATGTATATATATATATATATATATGTAGTTGATTGATCGGCATTCCCATCATGGATTATTTCACAATCCCTACAAAATCCTACAAAATCAGGTAGTGTAACCTATTATAACCAAGCAACAGTTGGGTATGTTCAATGGTTCAAGAGGTTTGGCATCTCCAAAACATGACAAAACGTTGCCAAAACAAGCTAAACATGGCCATGCGCTATCGGCGGGTTCACCCTGGTACCCTGTAGATCACACTATATCACTGAAAATAACAGCTCTTGTTTATTGATGTTCATCCCCCCAAAGGTCAATTATATACAGGTTTCAACCCATTATCTAAACCCGCCATGGTTTCCTAACAGATTTCCATAGATTTTCCCATGAAAGCCTCTCTCCAACGGTGGGTTGTGGTTTTCATCTCGGCTCCGGCGCCTCGTCCACGTAGATCTTCCGGGGTCGACTCAAACGGAGCTGTTTCATGCTGCTGCTCTCACCCTCCTGAGCCAAACGAACGAAGCTTGTGTTCAGGCCATGGGAGAAACGGCTGCTTTTCATGGCTGGTGAAAGGATATGAATATGAACAAATGAATTAAATCAATGTAGTTGTTAACAAATTACTGATCATACTCTGAATGAACATGTTGATAGAGATAGAATATGGATCTGTTTATAGTAGTTTGAATGTTAATTTTCAATATGGATGCAAACGAGTGACATGGTGATATAAAATGATATAGACAAATCGCTGATAGCTGTCAACAAATATTTTTTACTGTACAATGGCCGACTTGAACGTCACCTAAGGATTGGGGGCGTGTGATCATTGCCTATACAGAGTAGTATGACATAGTATGACATAGTATGACAATGTAACTCCCTGTAATAATCAACCATCCATCATTTATCCATCATATCTCCATGTTTGTGGACGGTAAAAAACAGATCATGACATGATGGTTAAATCCCGAAAACAATTGTTATATCCCTATTGAATCAACGAGCACAAGTGTTGCTTAAACTGCTCAAGTTGTGCAAACCTTATGTTAGCTTCATGGCTCCCCCAGGTAGGGCGTCCCCACTGCCGACTTCACGAATTTCTCCACGTCCGCGTTGTCCTCACAGCGCTGGCTAGGATTATCCCTTGAAAATTGGGTGGTAGAATGTGGGAGTTGCCACATCCAATGAATTGGATAGAAGTTCCAAACTTTCGAGCCATTTGCTCCAATGGTCCACTGCTTGAACGACTTTTGAATCCGCTTTCCCCGTACTCAAAACTGATGTCTATTTGGGCAACTGGCAGGGTATGAGTCAGCGTCATTAAGCTTCAGTTCAAATGTATCTACTAGTCTTGGACATAATTGGACAAAGTACAGTACAATGGAAGATTTTCAAAGTACTTCCCTCGCGGTCTCTCACTAATTGCATCTACCTTGGCAGCAAACATAAAGATCTTGAATTAAGGTACCATGTTTCACGAGTACATTGAGATAAAAAAGGTAGAGGTTACGACAAAGTCTTGATGAAAAAAATATGCGTTGGAAAACAAAAAACTTGATGACGAACACCCAATTTTGGATTAATTCAGATACCTCAAACAACAACTGCATGCACAATTATGTACCATGTGTAGTAACGTGTATAACCTCCATCTTCAACCCCCCCCGGGCACAACGCACAACTCGCCGCGCCTGAGCCTGTTGCATGGACTCGCCCCAGCGACTCAAACGCACCGGGAAGGTGCGTTGCATCAAGGCAATCTGGCCGTACAACGCCAGATCCGCCACGTAGAGAGGCCTTGGTGAATCCAGCAATCCGTGCCTTATCCGTTGAATGGATTGGTTTAAGGGGAAATCTACAGGAAACCGTGGATTTTCCCCACGAAATATGGGGGTTCTGAAGAATGATAGTGAGCTTAATGGTATATAGTAATTCACCATAATTCACCAAGATAAATGCTTACTGTAACTCTTTGATTCACTATGTTAAAAGTATGTAACGCAGTTCTATATATGATTGGTGAATGGTTTATGTGTCAATCAACATCATTGGTTGTAACTTAACGGTATAATGATAGTTTTATTGAATACAAACCTTGGTTGCTGAATGATCCAACAATCAAAATAATCAATAGGTTAATGATATTGATGGCATACCATTCGCCATACTGGATAATAGTGACTTGTACAAACATGCTCATCAATCGTACTGAGGGTAATAGTGTGCCATAATGGTTTAACAAACCAACCCTGACAAGCTAATGGTGAAACCCATGGTTCGTGGTTAGTTCTGTCAATTCCCTGGTTGGTTTTAACCAACCAGCGATTGGGTATCTTTGGTGGCTCACTTGCTGCTGAGATAGGCAGTGGTCACCGGGATTCTATGCTAGATGATGTTAGATGTTAATGTTGGGCAGATCCATGATGAATAACACTAGTGGGATCTATAGGTGTATCCATTCGGGTTCTCTATGCATACTTCTTCTGGTTGATTATGAGAAAATGTTTGCTGGGTTTCATTGCGTATGATTCATGATTGTTTTGGTTGAACCCACCAGTTTCGCTGTTTCAATGCATCAACCACTACACTAAGATCTTGCCAGAATTAGCCACGTCCCCAGTATCTGGCGTACTAGTATATCCAAATATTTACAAGCTATAACATGTTGGAAGGGTTTATAATTTTTATCACCCACTTCCCAACCACTGGGCTAATTGTGGCAAGATCTAAGCAAGGATTCTCCCAGACTCCTGAGCACTCCAGCAAAGGTTCGTCGAATTCATCCAGACCAGGAGTGGGCGCCGAGATGGTGGCCTCGTCAATTGACCACAATTTCTTCAAACTTGGGTACTCCAAATATATAAACTAACATAGCTATTGAAAATGGCCATTTATAGTTGATTTTCCCATTAAAAATGGTGATTTTCCATAGCTATGTTAGTTTACCAGAGGGTACTCCAAATATGAATGAACCAGAGTCCATCTACAAAGGCCCTGGGTTTTAAAATTGTCACCCAAACACATATTGCATGAATCAAATTTTGACCGTTTTGACCACTTCCTAGTCCCATCCCCTTGACATTCCATATCTCCAATATGGGGCCCCAAGTCATAAAAAGATCCAGCACATTCCACCAGTCATTCATTGGGTGGGAGGGGATTACCATCCAATTGATCGACCGATATCGACCGATATCCAGGCATCAAATCCAACCTAAGTGACATGACATGTGTTAACTGAGGCAATCTCCATGTACAACCTGAGGGAAGAAATCAATACTGTAAATACAGAAACAATCAAAAGAACATCAAAGAACTATTTATAAATTATAAATACCAATACATCATCAAATATCCAACCCTTCCCCGTGGCAAAGATGAGGCAGGTGATTCTGTGGAACCCCTGAGTCGGCTGTGCTTCAAAGATCTGCAAGAGACACAGAGTGCAATTGTGTCAAAGCTGGGTGCCGAAAATTGGGATGCCATGCTGCTACAGTATAGTGTCAAACTGTCAATATGACCACAATTCATGTGTTAGTGATTATTAATTATTACAGTAATTTACAGTAAATATTATTATTGTATTTAATGTATGATAATCTATGGACCTGGGATCTCACACTTTGACACGCACACAGAGCAACTTAGATGTGTCCAAGTGGGTTCAAACACTAATGGTTTATCTGACTGGTCCATTCATGATATGGCTACCAATCATAGAGTTTGAGAGAGCGCGTCCCCGGCCCCATGATGATGTTGCTTTTGAGTTTCCACGCCCGCGTCAGGGATGGCATGGTACGAATCCTGGCCAGGGGAGTTTGACTGCTTCATGACACACTTCCCTGATCGTTGCATATTGATGGTGATGGAGGTTTTTCAATTTCACGCTCGATGTACGTGACCTTTACATGCCAATTCCAGCCTCATGGTGATCCCACCCGTGATGCATTAGTTTTCCTAGAAACAATGAGAGAGATTTCGATCCAGTTGACAGAAAATCCTGATAATTTTGATATAAACCTTTCACACAACAACAAGTTTCATGGACTGCAGATCTTTTTTTGGGAGTATGTGTTTTCTTCGTTCGGCAAAACACCAAAGTCTGTACGCCACAAGTCAGGTTGCTGGCCTTTTCTTCGAGGCGTCCTTTCAGGTGGCTTGGTTCGCGGACTGAAAACGTGCTAGGCAAACAGGATGTAAACGGTGTGTGTGTGTGTGTCTGTCTAAATTTGGGATCTCTAGGTTCCAATTGAATCAAAAACACCAAGGGAATCCACGGTCACCTGTGGCGATTCCAAAGGCAGATCCAGAGCTCGACCCTGGACTGGGAAATCTCCCAAGTAAATGGATGTTTTAATCGGAAACTCATCTATGAATGGGGATTTTCCCTTGCCATGTTTGATTACCGCAAGGCATGTTGCATCTATATATGTCTTACGTGTGTCATTGATGAGGACTTCAGACTGATTTTAGATCGGCTCATCCCAAATTTAGATCAGCAAACTCAACCTTGGATCTTAAACATCCCATCGTAAACATTCGAAAGCGGGGATAAGCTAAGCCATCAATCCAACTGGATCAATGGATATCTAAATGGCTTGTACATGGCTATTTCTATGGGCTACCCTCTGGTAAACTAACAGTTCGCTATTGAAAATGGCCATAGAAATAGTTGATTTACCCATTGAGAATGGTGATTTTCACTAGTTATGTAAACGCCTACCAGAGGGTAATGGGATATTTGATCTCAATGGCTGATCCCTGGGCATCCACCAGGCCTTGGAATCAAAGCGGCTCTCCCACTTGCTCTTGTCCATCGCACCTATCCGAAAACCGGTGTTCTGCTGGTGATGCCTGGGGGTTCCCCATAGAGCTGAGGGTACTGTGGATTGACAAAATCCTGCACCAGTTGGTAGCTACTGGTAACTATGAAATGTAAATAGTGGAATTAGAATGGGATAAACCATCTACCAACTGGTGCGGGATTTCTTTCCTGTTTATGAAGCAAACCTCAAAAGGATTGAAAGTGCACAATCCTACCCAAACATATGGTGGTAAATTAAAATGTTCTGTATTTTTTGGGGCGCGCTGTGTCGTGATAGGACATTTGATATGGGATTTCATGACAACGAATCCAAACAAATATGGATGGCCCGAAATGGAGCACATACTCCTGATTGCTGGCATTTGAATGGGACACCGATGGAATGATGATGAACCAGTGGATGGAATGGTTTACCCCATTCAATTTCTCTGAGACAAACCCAGCTAAGCTTTTTATGTTCCATCGTTTGGGCAAATCCTTTTCAGAATATTGAATTTGTGATCTTTGCTGAAAATATGTCTGTCTGGCGTAAATTGGTGTAGCTGCATGAGATCTATTTGGAGCTTCTATGATTACACTTCCCAGTGACATCCGAGTAGATTCGTCGAAATTCAGCATGTTTTGTGGCTTGTGGCGCACCTTTGTTTTTGGGCGACTTGGAGGGTCTTTTCTCCTCCATCAACAAGCCTGGCACGGGGTCCATGAATCGTGCTGTCTATAACGTGTTGATGGAAAAAAATATAACATGTTTCTTGCCCCAAGGTCTTTTCCAGCTAGTTTTAGATGAGAATGAAACTATATTACTTTGATGAATGTATTGATAGACTTATGCCTGAATATGAATATCTAATACATTGACATAATACATACTGGTTGAAATTTGCTCGTCATTTCACTATTTCATTCCGAAGGCTCGACTCAAGCATGTTCAATGCAAGAAATCTTCCTTGTCGGTGCAGTTCCGGGTACAAAGATCCAAAATCACCAGGGGCCGAGCGTTCAAGGAAACCAGCAAGATGGACCCCAGGGAGATGGAAAATGCTTGGGCTCTTTCACATGTCCAGCTGTGTTGAAAACGATGAGACTCTCAAAAAAAAATCGCAAGACTGGGGTCAAAAGGCAATTCAATTGGCATGACCACCAATGAAAACCAATGAAAACCAGGGAAAACCAGTGAAAACCAATGAAAACCAACTATATATAAAAGATTATAAAACTATATAAAACTATGATATATTTGATCCTTTTTTGTGAGGAAAAAATGATTGGTGCCACGGCTTTCCAAGGTCGCAAGGACCCGTTGGATTGGTCTCACTCACCTGCCATCCTCTCAATGCGCCGCACCTTCCAGTGCAGCAAACTTCTCATCTTGCGCCTGGATGATGGACTTGGTTATGACTTGGTGATTACCCTCTGCTAATCCAACATAGCCATGGAAAATGGCGATGTTTCATATAGGCAACTCATCTAGAAATGATGGGTAATTTTCCATAACTATGTTAGTTTGCCAATGCCAGATTGCAAAAGGGTATTCATATGTGTTCATATTATTACGATATGATATTATATTATATGTATTTGTGTGTAGATCCTTGTATTGAAGAAACCTGGCTTAGTGAAACATCCCCAGTTTCAATAGGAACACCATCTACGCTGCTGGACTTTGCGTTGTGAGGTGAGATTGTCCGCGGGTAGCCATCCTTCAAAACATGTGCAACCCCATCCTTTGCCAAAATCACCTTTGTGAAGTGGTGACATATGTTTTCCCGATGATCAATCCTGGAATTTAATCTACTCAAGTTAGACTATGTTCAAAAACAAAGGCCAGCGTCATAGCAAGGGGCCCGGCGACCATCAATTATACTTCAATCCGCTTGGGGGGCTTGTTTCCTCAGTTCCTCCCACAGTCTGCAAACAGGCGACTGGGATCACCAACAAATACATTTGATTGACAGGTCAGCTCATGTTAGTTCAATCACTATAGGGTCACCTGAGGTAATTCGCTATTGGCGCAATCAGTTTTTCCAAGAGGCGGATAAAATGTGTCCCCAAGATGTAGCATCTCGGGGATCCCCCAAGATGTTCGCATGTTCAATCATTTTCACATCTCAGAATGGGTATGAACCACCTCCATAGCGGGCTTCAGACGCGCTGCCTTAGCGGCCGCCGCCCGGGCAGCTTCCTGGTCCTTCTCATAGATCTCGTAGACCTGCCGGGTAGATCAACGATTGCAATACCCCTAAAAAGCTGCAAAAATTGGGGGGTTCCAGCAGCAAAAAAACCTCGAGAAATGATGGTTCTGGCTCGCACAAATGGGTAGTTTACCATATAATACAATGGGTATACTGTTTGCAATTCAATTTGTTGAATATGTATATATATATATATATATATAAATACATATATATGTATAATCTATTAATCTTGATACACAGAGGTTTCATCCACGGTGATGGGTGCCGATCCCAGGAATCTTGATAGGCTTATAGTTCATTTTTATTGATGTGTTGCCTGTGGGAGTCTACTGGGATTGTAGCTTCAAGGGAGAGAAGCGGAGGCCCATGATTAGAGAGTTGTTGTACCTATTCACTGTTAAACCTCAGGGACCCCACTGACAATGACCCAAGTTTTGCCCAACCAGGACAATCACAGTGGTTGGTGATGGTTGGCGCGACATTTTTCTCATCGCCATGTGTCTGCAACGCTCTGTGGAAGCAGTTGTGGAAGACGCTTGCACATGTATTGAACCAGGACCTGTTGTCGTCCTGGTTCTCTCTAAAAGGGATTCTGTCTGACCCCTGAGATCGACCGGGAACCCAAAACATGAAAAAATATCAGGCGGCAACCCAAGTTTCAGGTTCCAGGTTCAATTGTGGGGTGCATGTAATTTGTAGCGGCTGGTTGTGTGGAAACATACCAGCGTATACCAGCGTCAAATCTGCTGGAATTCCTGCATGTCTGTTGCATGCAGCTCTGTGCGATTCCAGCACTAAATCCTGAAATTTGATGAATTGGGAATGGCGATCTGAAATGGTCAACGAGGCGACCCACAAATTGGATCAAATTGGGCCATACTGGTCCATTTGGAGTCTAATTTGGAGCATTTTTGAACCATCACCATTTAGCCTTCCCTGGTTCTCGGCCTCTTATTGTCTGGTGGATCAACGGTCGTCCACAAATCACCGTCAGATTCCACGCCATCCGGGAAGATGTCTGTGAGCACTGTTGTGGATCCCAGCATTCCGCGCAGGACCAGCTTCCGTACAATTTTGGGAGTCACAGCCTGAGTTGAGGTCTTGATGCTGCGGAAATCCTCGACATGATCCTTCATCAGGTCTAGGGCTGTAATTGTGGAAGACTCCAAAACCTTCAAGGAGTCTGTCACCATGAATTTGCAGTTGTCCTTCAAAATGAATGGCCCAAGGGAATGGCCCTTCTGTGACTGAACTTGGCCATAATAAGGCACAATCTGGTGCTCCTGTGGATTTGAAGCCTTGGCCTTTTTTTTCGCCCAGTCCCTCAACTCCTTTGTGGTGCAGGTCTCCGGTATGAAGGCCGCACCATCTTTTCCAGACGCAAAAGATTGAGGTCCCAAGCTCTGCAAGGATTCCTTCAAGTCAAGGAATGGATGAAGATCATTCTGCATACCTTTGCTGGAGTTGGAAATCAGACCTGAAAGAGGTGCATTCATGATGGCGAACAGCAGTTCCACAAAGTCCCTGCCGGTTTCCAAGAAGATCACCTGGCCACTCTGGGAACGGAGCAGCTTCACTTCGATTTTAGGGTCTGCATCCGTGTGTTGGTCCTCTGACTTGCCGCGTTTCTTCTCTTTCCTTGCCATCAGAACAATCTCCCGTTGCTGATAGAGACTGTCTTCAACAAACGCCCAGGTTTGAAGAGGCCTTGAGGCGAAATGGCTGCTGCAACGGCTACAGGGGGTGAAGAACTGCCATGCAGATCTTGCTGGGGAGTTGAACGTCTCAAACCAGATCGGTGGGATCAATGATCCTGGCCGTTGCGGGTGATGGGCTTCAAAGAGGTGACAACCACCAGAGACTATTACCGTAAACATTCTTGTCATAAGAAAGTATAAAGTCAACAAAGCAAGGCGAAAAGCATCTCTCCATATCCCACAGTAACATTTCTGAACTCAACCCACGCTCGCCTCCAACAGAATCCCAGGAATCCCCAAGTCCCACCTCCGTTTCACACTTGCTCCACACAGGCATCAGCACCCGGACGAAGGCCTTGCGCATCATCCTGCATCGACTCAGGTTCCCAACCAGTCGGGCGACGTTGAACCGGGAAGAAATATGTAGCGCTCCAAAAAAGGATGCAGAGAATAGCAAGATCCTATCAGAACAAAGTAGTGGTTGATTGAACAAAGTATCTACAGTTGTTTCTTAGGGGGTCGCTACATGGTTGCTGGGAACGAAACCGAGCAATGATTGAAATCACCATGCAAAAAAGGAGCACCAAGATTGGATGCTTGCATGATGTTGAAGACAACCAAGTAGGAGCATACAGCCTTCAATCTACATAAACGTACAAGACACAGAATTACAGAGCTGTGCTTTGAAAGTTCAAATCGGTTTCCTAGCTGTTGAATTTGAAGAGCGTATCACTACGAAAGTATCCAAAGAACAAATCCATAATGTGCATATTCAATCCATATTAGCGCATATCAATGCATATCCTACACATCCAAATACTTGTCAGACTTCTACGACAAACACGTTCAGCCGTTCCAAGTATGAAAATGAAGCCCAAGCCCTGGCTGTGGATTGCCCTGGCCAAAGCTTTCCATCTTCAAACATGTCAGTCCTTTGGGACCAAGAGGAAATTGAAAGATATCATTGAAACCGCCAAGCATACCCTTCATGGATGTGATTCCTTGCTATCCTAGGGCACATATCAAGATATGGATATGACTAGACTAGATATGATTAGACTGATTAGATATATTTGGAAAATCTATATAATTTGTATCTAGATATATCAATCATTTTCTGGGGGGTCACCATGGATTTCCATATATTTTTGTTGTTGTTCTCTATGCAGCTGGTGCACCTGATGCGCAGCCAGAAGCGTTGGATGCGCATCTCAGTCGAGGCGAGTCTGGGGTGAAAAGTCCTGAGAATTTTATTGGAGTAATCCACTTCTAACCTGGAAATAGAAACAAAGTTTATAGTTGGAATATCTGAGCTAATTATTCTGGAATATTCATCATATCTGAGCTGATTCTGGTTGGAATATTTCAACCCCCATGATCATCCGCCTCTAACCCCTCGCAAATTAGTCCCAGAACAGAACTATTGGTTAATTTGCAGATGATTCCGATGGAAATAGAAATTAGAATCCACTTCCATTTCCAATCACGTAGTCTCAGAAATAGAAACGTAGGTTACCAAACTGATTGAAAATCCACTGTAAATATCATTAATACGGAGGTTGATAGCAGCTGGGAAAATCATCGAACTACATAGATGGCGGATTTTCCAGCAAACCATATTTGATTACCGGATGGAAATGAAGATGATATACCCTCTATGACTGGACAGAGGGGATTGTGAGAATAGTTGGAGATGGTGGCGGTGACTATGTCATTGCTGTGTACAGTAATGTGGGATCCACAAACCCATGCTCACCGTCCCCAACTTGTTCTGTTGATTATTGCGAATACATGCGAATACTCCTACTGGCCAGTACCTAGTACCCAGGCTGATTTACCATACCCACATATGGATACAATGGTTGGTGAGTTTGTAGGGATGCTACTCCAAGAGAATAGGAGTTTGTTGGGTCCACTGTGGTGGATATGCACACCCTTGACATTTTAGAATAAATCCCCAAAACAGACATTCGCGACAGGAAGTGATAGTTCAGATCTGTTACGTTGGGGTTCTTAGTTTTCAGTTGTGTACCAGATTGTTACAATCAACACAGGGAGCACCAAGAAACCTGATATGCGTAGGCAATCATATCATATTACTATAACCGTAGCCACTGTAGCCTACTGGACTAGGCAGATTGGATATATGATATATTCGCTTGTGAACAAAAAGAACAAACATAAACATTCTGACACTACAAACTACAAGCCAAGCTTCTTTTTGGGGTGCTCCAGATACTGCATGATTGGATGAAGCACGTTACACAAATCGACAAGTACAGTAAATGTATGTGAATGTCAATGAACAACCTGAACAGTCAGAAAAATATCACATTCAACTTTGTAAAATAGGCTAGATCTATCTAGATCTACTCATTCCGCGAACTTCTTGAAGTGAGATTTGGTCAGCAGTACTATAGTAGTTGAAAGAGCTGAAACCCAACCTACCACTGGTCCCACACTCACTGGGTTTTCCAAGTCTTGTTCCACCGCAAGGACACCCAAGATACCGAATCCGGCCGAAGCTTGAGCTCACATTGGAAAGCCAATAGTTGCAGCTGGTGGCTTTGACAATTGATCATGTGTCGTTGTTTTGTTTCAATGGGATCCAGTACAAAAGGCCCTGATTATCCTGCTTGATGATTGGAATGTTCGAGGATTCATCGGATGTCAGGAATCCAAACCTCCAATGGAAACCAGCGGTAAACCATTGGCTTAAGTTGACAAGGAAGTGGCCAAACACCGGCGGTGACTTTACAGGTGCCCCTTCCATGCACCTCCCACACAATCTGCAAGTCCCTTAGAAAAATTGGTCGCATCATGGAGTGAATCTGATCTTTGACCCACTATTGTGGACATACATTTTAAAACCATCTGTAGGCAGAAATGTCTGAACTCAAATTGGGTCAAAGACACCACAAAATATTCGAAGATGGGAAAAACCGATCAGTAAAATGGAGACATGGAGCCATGATGAGCCATGTCTTGAATGATGATCTATGCAAATAGTATCCTGAAAATCTCTATAGAGAACATATATATATATGACATATGTGCCAAAAAGAATCCTGAACCTATTGGCAAGGTCGGAGGATGCACATCTGTTCGACCAAAACCCGAGGAACTTCGCAGTTGTTGTGCAAGGCGTTTCAAACTTCCGGTGACGGATATGACGGCCACTTTGGCCGACCGCCACAAAGGAGGATGTAATGAGAAGCGAAAACAAAAGGCTGCCTACCTGCAGTGTCAATCTCCGGGATTTCTGGGGCTGGATCTTTCGATTCAAAATCTAAGCCATTTCTGTAGAAAGAAGCACTTCCAGGCGGGAAAGACGGAACACAAAAGGAGAACACATACAGTACCCGAATGGCAGTATATATGTTGACCCATGTGCCTTGTGATGCCACCAAAGCAATGTGGTAGTTACCAAACATTTGGTATTTAGGGCCTGGGAAAAAAGTCACTGCAATCGGCAATTCTGGAGTGTTGGAATGGCCAGGGTACCAACATATATTCAGTACCCCTCCAATATTCCCTTCAAACGATTGACATTGTTGGGCCTATGCTGAAAGAAAAACACATGTTTCAAAACTCAGCACTGGCAAACTGAATGGACTTCAAAAATCTGACCATCCTGATGGACACTGCCCTGGTTTTGATGCGTAAGTCACAGCACGTCTTTCGCATGCTGCTTCGCCAATCAGCTTAACCTCAGTCGCAAATTTCCCACCAGGATGCCCAGGGGAGTAAGCGTGGGAAAAATCTAGGGGCAACAATGGGCAACATATAGGTATGGTTGAAAATTTAGAACCTAGGGAACCTCAAATTTGGTCACTTTTTGGTATTCACTGTACAATTTTGGGGGTACCCAAGTTTGACCCATCTTGCAGTCAAGTCTGATGATCCCGAGGATACATTGGCCAACGGACTGGGTATCTTCCCTGATCTCCTTATTGGTTGAACATATTGACATGGCCGGCACGTGAGGCATGGCCACATTCTCCCCCGAGCGGTACCAATCACCATTGCTCGAGTTGGGGAGGTTTCCTTACATTCATCAGCCTATTTGGGGTGTTAGCTATATGTACACAAGATCACACGTATATGTTTTTTTATATAAGGTTATCTAAGCCTCATTGTTTCATACGGTTGAAAGAAGAGAAAAATGGTGAGATCATCCCGGCCAATTAAAGCTGAAGACCTAGTCCTCCTTCTTCTCCTCTTCAGTCTTGGGTGCCACGTTCACTTCTTCACTCTTCTCCTGTGGTGATACGTGGGTATGGACACAAAATCAACAATCAGGAAACCTTGGAATTTGAATGATTTTGATCATGTTTGGCCATACTCCCATGTGCAGGTTTCTCAACTGGGGGGTACCTTTGACACTCTCCTACGCAGACACACGCGGCTGTAGAGCTTCAAATCATCCATGCAGCTGATATCGGCACCAAAATCAACCCATCAGGGTTGGGAAATGTCTCACGGAGGATCTGCGACATGGCTTTGGATTAAATGATGAAACCCCTGATTCCCTGAATTTTACATCCAGCATGAAAGGGATGGAATGGGAATCTTCACCCAATCCTGACATGTCCTGACCGCCATTTCCATGGCCCACCAAACGTCTGGTGAACATGTGTGTCAGCCAACCGAGGATTCAAAAGAAAGTTGATCAAAGCTTCATCCCAAGAGCGCGAACTGGACATGACTGGCTATTTAAATCTAAAATCAAAGCAAACAAGCCCCACTACTATCTTGATCACCTTTTCAATGGGCTGCTGTACATCCTATGCTGGCATCCCACCAAATTGGCCATTGAATTCGGTCAACGAAATAACATATATGACGGCCAAAAGACACGCTTCCCACGTTCCAAACATGTGTCTATTATTACACTCCCTCCGTCCTCCACTCTGGATGAACAACTAAAATCATTGCCGGCTGCTCAACCACTGTTGGCTTGTGTCACCCTTGCTGCTGAATCCCAAGCTATTGCATTAGGTGATAGCGAATCATTTTCCGTTTGGTCCACGCTATTCGATTCTACATACCACCCATTCATGTTTCTATACCAAGCATAGATTCAAAAGCTCTAGTGAAACACTGTTCTGAAGTTAACTGTTAATATTCTAAATCACTGTCTTGGTATGCGTCATTTTTAAGGCCAAGGGGACCACGGTTTCTGGCAATTTTGGGTCTACAAACCAGTTGACCATCCCATTCTTCAGGGGGTACCAAAATAGCTTGACCCACACCAGAAAACCCATCTGAGATACCCTGCAAAGAAGTATGTTTTAGCTGGTTAGTGAGTTCATATCCTCATTTTGTGAGCAACATGTTGAAGTACTCATCCAGTCGGTTGACCCAAATACCCTTTTCGATCCCCCCCCCGGCTCCAGCAGGGGCTCAGTTTCTGCTTTGAGGGGTGAGGAGGCCTGGAACTGCGCGGTTCGTGAAATGTCAAGTAGCTGGGATGCTGGATATCATATCATGTGTATATATATAAATATGTGTTAATCTGTATGTATACATGTAGACAGAGAATGTGTAGACTTTCGTATGTATGATTGTATATTTTCATTGTACAAATATATATATATATATATTGAGACAGAATGTGTAGACTTCGGTACATAATACTTGATGATCCTTCCATACTTTTTGGATCTTCATCCTTGGTCTATGGTGATGTTCATTGTGGTGAATGCATGTGAATGCTATGGCATCGGAGCCAGTGCACTCCAACCTTAAAGTAGCTCCATTGCCATGTGGTTTCCACCGTTTGTAGATGGTCTTCTCACAACAGAAATGGGATGTCCAGTCTGTGGTTCGGCCTTCTGTTTCCATTGTCGCAACCTATCCCAAATCATACACTCCAGGTGATAACCCCCTGTTTTGTCATTCAACCCATGTTTTCCTTGAATTAATACACAACAAACATACCTATGTTTTTGTCATTTTCCCATCCTCATCTCATGTGTGCTGAAACTGCCGCGAGTCCCTTACGTGAGGATCCACAAATTTTAGGCCATGGTTTTGTTCTCAACTGGTGATCATAATTGAGCTATGTGTAAGCAGTCAGCCGCAACTAACCAACAGAACCTAGTGCTGGTTGTAACCAGTCAACGCCAGAAATACACTTCTCGGCATCATCGGCCCATTTCTAGGCTTGAAAATAGATGGAATGTTTAAAACTCACCAGCCATTAATTCTATTAGATTATTAGAATATATTGGATACATACCAAGCAGATCCCATTGATGATGCTAAAATATGCTTAAATCTTCGTTTTTGACTCTGTTGGCAAAAAAGAACTAAGTAGCACCTCATTGGTCTCCTCAGCTGTTTCCTCCGCCTTTTTGTCGGCCTTGTGACACACCACTGCAGGGTGGTAAGGGTAAGGGATGCCGCAGTAAGGATGTTGGGTAAAACTCAAATGTAGAAAATTGGAGAAACTATGGAACTATTCATTGAAACTTTGCCTGTATGCTTATTTTTCTTGTTACCTTGGTTAGCCCTACCTGCCAATTTGGTAGTTTCACTAACTTTGGATGGGTAAAGTTGAGGCTCAAGGCTCAAGGTAGATCTGGAACTACATGTGAGAATGTGAAAGAGTATTGCTGAGTGGTTGTGTTTCACATATACCGCCGCGGGCGGAGAAAACTAATACAACTATATACAGTACATGCATATATAATCGTGTATCTATAATATATATATATATATTATGGAGTCATGCATATTACTTCCATGTATACCTAGGACCTAGACTACTAGACCCTCAATTAACCCCACAATTGTAGCACTTAAACCCATTTTAATCTTTATGTGTCAAGCCAGGGATAAAACCGGGTAGGTATTGATGCATTGGATGCCTGCAACCTGGTCGTGACCTGCCTGCGCCTTTTCTTCTTCTTCCTTCTTCTTCATCTGGGAGTCAGACACAAATTCAGCGAACTGAGCAGTGATTATGTACACTCGGCTGATTGTTGATGGATGTTTATACCCACATGCAACCGTGATAGACATAGTGACATAATTGGTTTTGACTCCCCTTCTATTGATTAGTTGATACGATTTCCCATAGTTATTGTGATATAATCACCAATAGACAATAGATTGGATAATACAATCCAATTAAAAAAAAACATCAAATATCATCCAAACATCATCAACCAACCATCATTGATAAGCCAATTTCCACCATATATCTCCATATGTTTGATATATGTTGATGCTTAAAACCAGCGATGGCCTCAGCGATTTTTTCCTGGTCCAGCTTGTCGCACTCCGCGAGCTGCATGGGACCCGTGGTGAGCCAAAAGGGAAGGATGTTGGTCGCCATAAACGTGGCCGACACCGCGTACCTGGAGATCTGGAGCTTCAGTTTTCATGGAAGTGATGGAAAATTAGATCAGTTCTGAAGGGAATAGTACGATGTTGTAGTTATAGTACATGTACCCGAGCCATAGCAAAAGATGAAGTTAGTACCAAACTACCCAAGGTTTACGCCAGGATACATGGGACTTTTAGTCAAGATGAATCGATGGGAGCACTATGAAACATTGCATCTGGAGATTGCGTGGCAGATCTACGTAGATAGGATGTGCAGTTTATCCCTGGTGGCTGATTATGTGTATATATATATATACATATACACATACACATATACACACATATACATATACATATATACATCTACACATACATAGACATATATCGGAAAAATGCACTGAGATCATGGGATCATATGGATTAATGGGAAGTTTAACAGGAAATACCAACTGATATATGTGTGCATGTCTATCGTATACATGTATATATATATATACAATTATATACACACTAATTATAATTTGGCATTGGTTAGAAATGGAGGTTGTTGACTAATCCAATATAGCCGATGCCGCATACGGGCACAGTGGATCTAGAGATAAGTCTGAATCTGCTTGCTGGGCGTTGACAAAGCTCCGGTAGAACATCCCCTAAAGGATGAGCAGGCTGACTTCTGGGATTCCCATATGCTCACAGGTTTAGTGTATGTGCGTATGTACCAACACTCTCCAACATTTACCGTCAGAATGGCCCGTGTAGAATATATATATATATATATATTGTAAAATATATATATCATATATAAATACATAATTAATCATTATAGATATAGATGAAGAATGATAAATACTAACAAACAATGACAAAGAATGATAAATGTAAACACCCTCAAAAAGGCCGGTATGTTTGTAAACATACCATCCATGGAGCCGTAAAGTTGAAACAACTGGATTCCCAGTTAGCGCACGGTGCCACGATGCGAGCATAGCTCGTAGCTTCACCAAAAAAAATGGCGCCTCAAATGCCGGAAACAATGGCTATAGATGGTGGGGAGATCACCCAAAAAATCCGGGGCAAAGTTGGGATCACATAAATTCAGTAGTTGAGTACTATTGAATTTCTGCACATTCCCCACACCTGCGGTCGCCTGGGTCTTAATCTCTAATATGTTCTACATATTCTTACCCATACAAGATTAGGATTTGCCAAGCCAACAAACAAGAAATGAAAACAATAGATGTCATGCCAAACTGCCAAACACATATCCAAGAATGGCAAGTCAGCAAACTAAATGACATTTAATTAGTGCATTTTTGGGGGACCTGCGTAACAATAAGCAGCCAAATATGTGCCTATACTGAACACCAATCTTTGTCTCATGATGATAACGAACCATTGATGAAAAAATTGGTTTGTTTCCAATTGATCCCTGCAATGGGCCCGATTGCTGTCCATAAGTTCCGCAGGGAGATTGATGGTTTGTCCGGGAAGTACTTCATCAACGTTGACGTGTTGTACCGGTATGCACACGTTACGTATCCGAGTCATCTAGACTTTGCTGTAGGATGAATCTCGAATTCTCCCCATCGCAACAGTCCGTAGTCATGGTGCTGTAGAGCCAACTGGTGATCGCTCCAGAGATGAATCCCGTCCTCAGCAGCGCAAATGGAGGTTTCCTGAAATGGGGATACCCCCAATCATCCAAAATTTGCACCACTTTAGTATTGAAACCTATGGTGACTTGGGGATTCCCCCATTCTAAGAAATGCGGAAATCCCCGAATATCTTGAGACCCCAGGTGGACAGTGTTCAAACTGTTCAAACCCCTCCGTTGTACTGCTTGGCTTAGAACGGAATGATAATCCCCATATGTGAATTTCAGTGGTCATGGCCGTGTGTCTTCATTGTTGGTGATATCCAGTGATAACCCCTAAAAACTATTCCAAAATATCATCAACCAACTCAACCAACCATCATTTATCCGTTATATACAGTTATATCCCAACATGATGATACTTAAAACCTCTATGAATGATCCTCAAATCAGCGTCAGCCAAGTCTCAACTGGGTCATTGCTTGGTACTTGGCGTTTGTCTCCTGAAAAATGGAAACAGATGGGAAGGATTTCATGATTTCACCATCAACACATGGGGATTTCATGGGATTTGAAATGGCTTGCAACTCTGTGGTAAACCAACAGTTTGCTGCGGAAAATTGCCATTGATAAATTGATAATAGGTAATACATCTAATATATAAATCTATACATCATGGGCCATGTTCCATAGCCATGTTGGTTTACTGGAGAGTCGGTCAAGGCAACAACGATGTTGTGCATGGGCACATATCTTCATATACATCCATACACAGTATACAGTATACAATGTCGTAGATCCAATAGCACACACCATACCATTTTATTCCACTTGGGGAGATTCCACGTTTCATCATTTGTGATGAGGCTGTCCAGTGGTCACTATAATTGGTTTTGTTAGTTAATATGGTAAGCCCAATAGTAAACCTCCAATCGGGGAAAGTATCCATTTCTACTAACCCCCAAAAGATTGAACAGCCATTTTCTGCTATAGTTCACTAGTAATAGGATTTAGTTTTCTGCATTTTTCTGCATCTTTTCAGAGGTTGACATACTTGCATTCAACCCCACAATCACCTACGAAACAGGTTATGTCGGAAGGCTCCCTAGCCGCAGATTCTCTCACACGCAGCAAAAAGGTGATTGGCGAGAAAAAAACATATTTACCGTCCCAACGTATTATCTATTACCCTCTGGTAAACAGCCACATAGCTATGGAAAATCGCCATGTTGAATGGGAAAATCCACTATTTCTAAATAGCCATATTTTCAATGTCGCTACGTCAAAAATTACCAGAGGGTAACATGATCAATTCTCATGGTTGTTTCCCATGAAATATCGAGCTTTCCGGTTAAAATTTTTCCAAAAAAACCAATCCAATTTCCTGAAATCTCTCAATCGCAAGTACACCACCTTAATAGAACTATTGAAAAATCACCATGATTAATAGGTAAATCAACAAACATAGCTATGGAAAATCACCATTTTTCATGGGAAAATCCATGAAAATCCACTATTTCTATGGCCATTTTCAATAGCTTTTTCTATGTTTATCGGTAGCTCCTCCCCATTTCGGAAAAATCGATACCCACAGCTGCACCTGTCCCACGAGGCGAATCTCCACCGCTTGCAGCAACGCTGGAAAGCCACTCAGAGGCAGGTGCATCAAACCGGCCAGCAAGGGATACCTGGGAAAGGCCTACCCAGAGATCCCCTTGGGATCTTAGTGGTGTTGGTTGGGCTTTTTGAGGATTTGAAGGGGGATATGGAGTCGATGGTGAAGTGGAATTTTGGAGCATCTTTGCCTGGGAAAAAGAAATGAGGTCAGATAGAGCTCACAAAAGCGCCAGTGGAAGAAACCAAAAGCTGGAGGTACAGGACCAGTAAAATGGCAGGTATGAACTGGTATGAGTACAACCAATCGCATTTTCACATGGTCGCCTGTATCACTCAGTGTGTGACTGTGGTCCGGGAACGTCCGGCGCTTGTGGAGAAACACATGTTGTATCTTTGAAAACACTTGAATATTTAAGATATTAAGAGCGAAGTGCATGGATTTACACGGTTATGACAAACAAAATACAGGAAATTCAAATGTAGTAACGAAAGGTCACTCCATACATGTATAATATACGATCGAACACAAAGATCAAACAATTTCAGGAAAACACAAACTATGATAGTACATGATAGTACTTGCAAATTTCATCAAATTTCAATGTAGTATGTGGATTATTCTCCAGGTCATAGATCAAACATCCCTATGAGTGAAATCACTGCCAAAGTAGACCCTCTTCCAGATCGTCCAAGTAGCGGAATGCCAAAGATCGTCATTGGCATCCTGAGTCAGGATGGCACAACATGATTGAACCATTGGGAGAACTGGTTTGGACTGATGAAGAATTGTCGAATAGTTGGCGAATGGTTTAAACATGTTGAGACTTGTTGAGACCATGGTTGAGCTGGAATCGTGACTGTCACTAAACCATTGGTTCCCTGGTGGTTTGGCTTGTTGCTTCGGAATCCTCGCAGTGCCCATGGGGGTCGGAGTTGCAACCGCGCCGGCCCTGAAGAGGTGGGGAGAACGAAAATCTCACACCGGCTCCCCTTGGTGTTTCGCCGAATGGCAAGAATTCATATTGCAGTAGTCAGTAGTCCATAGCAGTCACTTTTCCCTGATAAAAAGTAACCTCCGGAGACTCTGGTTAAGTGGATTTAAACGGAACATCCCGGAACATCTATTCGTTTTGTGTCCTTTATTTGAGGTATTAAATACCAGGGTGGGATTACATCAGCTTGTTGTTCCATTCGTGACAAAGAGGAGGTACAAGCTTTCATCAACTTCCGGCAGTTCCCTCCCTTGAAGCAAGACACAAGAAGGCGTTCATGATGCTAGTGCTCCTGGCTACCGGCCGGACTTTGGTGCGAGGCTCCATATCACATATTTGCATATATTTGCTCCTTGGTTTTTAGTTTTGAGGAAAAGTCATAAGAGTGCAACTTGAAACGTTCCACTCCTGTCTATTTGGGATTTCTGCTCAGATTGTTGCGCCAATAGCTGCTTGTTGTGAAAGAAAATTCTCCACCAATCCTGACACCACTGTCAACCTACGCTTCAACACTGCCAGACGAAGGCAGCACCCGCATCTTCATATGACTCTTCGAAAGTTAAGGCTTGATTCCCATGGTTCAAGGTTTCCAAGAAAAACTCGAACTATTTCGGTCTTGAAACATGAGGTTCCTATTGGTTCCTGCAAATTTTCCACCCCGGTGCCTATGAAAGAAGAAACAGTTCTGCCAGACTTTTCGAGTACCATGAGCCCGACCTGTGATGTGGCTGGTGCCACCGTGCTAAATCCTTGGTCCTGGTGACCTCATAAAACCCATGGGGTTTAACGGGGGTTCAATGGGAAAACCATCTGAAAATGAGGGATTTCCAATTGCCACCTTTGATTACCAGAGGGTACATGTCCGAAATGTTCAAGATGCGACTTGGAATTTGAGAACGCCAATTTGCTGAAGTAACGTCATCTTCTGCGTGCATGTTTAATGAAAACAAAGTTCATATACAATATGTTGCCTCCACGTCGCGTTGAATGGAAAATCGGTGACCCGAACCTCATCCACTTTTGGAATATGATTGCTGCTCAAGTGCCAAATTAGTCCCACTAGTATCCACTAGTGATACCAGGACAGTATCCCACTCTCTCCCCACATTTTACTGGTTTCGTGCCCCTATGTTTGTCGGTAAAAACCAATGATTGATTTGGACAGACCCATGTCACATTGTTGGACATACATCACCACAATCCCCAATGCGCAGTAAGTATCCCTATAAAATTGGTGGCTTATACCCCCATGATTCCAATGACATCCCATTATATTCTCTTATATATCACTATGAAATGGTTGGCTTATACCCTCATGATGCTCATGCTTAGGATTCAGACCCTATTTTTGGACAGGCCACATGTTGTGGTACTTAGAGGTATGAAGCTTGTCAACTGGTTTGCAACCCCTTACAACATCTTACAACTGGGTATACAATGGTAATCAATGGTATCAATGCCGTATAGCCCACCGACCAACCAGCCAACGAATTCCATGGCATTGCGAACCTTAGACACGATGCATTTGCTGTTTTGCTGGTTTGTACATGTTTGTACATATCTCCTAATACAATCTGGTAATTTCGCATTGCAAGGAAAATGATTCCAGATTGTTTACCTACTATTTGTTCCCATGGCAAACTCTTAGATTCCAAGAGGTTCCAGATGAAGGTATCAAAGTAGTCCCTTCCCCCTAATCTTCAATAATCTGGTAAACCCAATGCCATAACCCATTCACCACCCATTTGAGATCTGGAGGTCATTTTACATCATCCCAGTCATAGAAACATATACCCAAGGCCATAAACCTCTATCAGTGATGGTTTATTCTTAATTATAGGCATTGGCTTTACCACATGACCACCAAGCCGAGCCCCAACCAACGTCCGCGCCCGGGGCGGCGAGGCACAGAGTGATGCCACGAGGCCACCCAAAAGCACGCCACCCACCAGCTGAGGAATGAACTGGAAGACCAGCGCATGAAACCTCAACGTTGCGTTGGGTAATTCATTTTTGTGGGGATCAAATGGGGATTCAAAAAGGGGAGTACAATGGGACTCGAAGACAAATATTGTGAGCACATACTAGATTCAACAAATATTCTGCGCACTCAAGCATGTTGGTTCTGTGAAAGTGTGGTTTCGTCCCTTTAATTCTTTCGATGCATGCAACAATAGGCTAACGGATGTCCTTTCAGGAACAGTAGACGGACCAGTTTGGGATACCCCTAGCCATTTTTCACCGATTTCAGCCAAGTGAAGTGAAATGGTTCAAAGAGGTTGCTGGGATTCCTCTCCGCCAACCCAAACCAGAATTTCATCATTGGGGTTGCCCTTCCTACCCAGCGGTTTCAAGGGTACCTGGGGCTCTTTAGCTCGCTATGTAAGAAGGATTTCTATCATCCGTGGCTCTTGAGCTCCGGCAAAACGGCCAGCCTTTGTTTATCAAATCAGTGGAAAACAAACATCGAATCTCCCCATGTGTCTGTCCGCTAAAATAAACATGTTCATCGAATTCGTCATGTTTGCAAACCAAATTCAATGTTCATTGGTTGTAGACAATGGTGGCGGGATCACATTCTTGGGGGTCGAAGTATCGTTCCAGTTGGTGGAATGCCCATTCCTGATGGTCAAACCCGCGTGATCTTGGAACTATTGAATCAACTTGCATCATGTCGTTTCATTTCAGTCCTTGCCTTTGCTCCACGCCTCTTCTGCACCGTTGACTTGCCCCCCAACTTCACACGTCAAGACACTGAGAAAATTGAAACCTCAGTACTCCGTGAGTCAGTCGGCTACCGCCCAACCAACCCTTTGCTGTGCTCCTGCATGCACTAACCCTCATCAAACCACCAAACAAGAATTGGTAGAAAGCAGGGTGGTTCTGGGGAGAGTATTTGAGTATGCTGACTGGTACGGTCTTATGTTGATGACCAATAATTGCTCTGTGCCATTGATGCGTTTTGTGTAGTTGGAGGGTCTGGTGTTTTGTATGAGGTGAGCAAATTGCTGCTGCTGTCGTCTTCTTTTGTGCAGGGAGTTGTCACTGGATCATATTATGTTGGAGGTATTTCTTGGACTTTTTAAGAGTCAAGTAAGTTCTATCCCATGTTGATAGCTATATCCCCACCTGTTGTGCGAAACATTGCTAAACAGTAGGTCAACCATACCTTTTTCAAGCACTAGGGGCTACAGTGCTGAGAGGTGAAATGGACTCATCATTGGAACCTGGCGATCCCATACCCGTTGGATCCCACTGGGGATGCCTTGAACTCTTGCGGTGAACAAAAGCTGAGTACTGTCATGTTGCCATCTCAAACATATCTTCGCTATGTAGGTCTTCACTAGATAGGTGTAATACTTATCGCATTTTCGTTGGCTCCACTGCCAGTTCTATAGGATTCTAGTTGGATGACTATCCATCTTGATTGCGAGTTTACAACAATAGTTGAGAGTCATGTTTAAGTCGAAAGAATTATTTGCCACGGTTACAGCCCACTTGCAATCTCCGCTTAACACATGTGCTTGGAATACTACACTAGGACAAAAGTTTTTCCTCTTGAGAGCTTCCCACAACCCTGTCCCCTTAGACTCCTACCACACTCTTGCTTCTTGGGGACCACGGATC
>BGPT01000925.1:213157-241359 GCA_003297045.1 Symbiodinium sp. clade C Y103 | reverse complement strand
CCATTAATTCGATCCACCACGCAGGCCACACGAAATGGCCCTTGAAATCTGATCCGCGTGATGATATCCGACTTTATGGCGTCACTGACGGGAAAATACGTTATTCCTCCTGATGTATTGCTGAACGTGATTTTCCTATTTGAACGGCACCCCCTCAAAGGATTAGATTTGGAGGTCACAGCCAGTGCGCAATGCATCCCATTGTTGGGTCAGATTCCGGCGGCTTAGCGACTGAGCCATCATGAAGGGCATGCCAATGGCACTGCAATCTGCCAACCTTGGAATGTGCCAAGGGGTCTTGGGGGATGGAGAGATGGGGGATACAACTTGAGGATTCCCATCGGAAAATCCTCCCCACAGCATGGGAAAATATATAGATGGGAGATATTCGCCAATTCTGGGAAGGTCCAAGACTTCGAAATACTTCAAAGTTCTACAATACGTGACCAATCTAGAAATTCTCTGCAAAGAATCATCAACTTTAAGCTCCGTAGGTTCAGGTCACCAACCTAACCAGCGCCAAGCGCGAAACTTGACTAAGAAGTCCTCAGCCAGGCGATAGCCGACATAGGGATGCCTCAGCCCCACTGCGTCATCAAAATAGTGGAGATTTTGACCGTTCTCAGCAAACATACTACTGGGATTTTCGTTTTTGGGGTGACCAATGGTGACCTTTGACATGTTGAAAACAATCCCTTAGATTGGTGCAGATTACCCTGTTTTAGTGGATGAATCAATGGGAACTTGTTGAAAACTGACAGAGCAAATCCAGGTCGTCCTGCCAAAAAAAGATTGGGATTGAAGCGACAAGAACGGAGAGAGCTCATGATAAAACTGGCACAAAATCTGAAGGTACAGCCAAAACTGGCCGCATCTCCTTTTGGTAGCTTCGTGGGCGGAAACCACCCGAGTCAAACAGGTGCGGACGTTTTCCCGGAGCCAGAAATCCATATCTTGATCGGACATGTCGCTGAAATGTCCATTGAAATCCCTATCTTGATCGGTCGAGTTTCCCATGTTCGACATAAATTTGACGGAGCTGGCTAACTTCCCCAGGTTTATAGTTGATTACCCTCTGGTAAACTAACATAGCCATTCAAAATGGCCATTTATAGTGGATTTTCCCAGGAAAAAATGGTGATTTTCCATAGCTATGTTAGTCTACCAGAGGGTATACTCCTGACGCTTGGCTGATTCAATGGGGCTAAAGCGACCTGTAGATAGTCCGCCAGGCGACGTCTTGACGATGGTGCGAAAGGTTTTCATCTCATCCAGCGCCACACCTTTTGGGATGGATCTCACCATGAAGGGATAGCATCATAAGGTTACGGATCAAAACTCTGGTACCCTAGTTAATGGATGGTTGTTCCCCCAAGTATGGTAACCAGAGGTTTTGACCCATCTCCATAAATGAATCAGGTGTCAAGTCAATAGACAGATGATTTTCGCAGATGATGAGCACTATCATCAGACGAATCTGGAAGTTCTGCTTCGGAATCAAACATACGTAAAACAGAAGTACTGAGTCCAGTCAAGCGAAATTGTTGCTGTAAACCTTGGAAAGCAAGACCTGATCTTACATAGTCCTGCAGAACTATTTGGGTTCGTCTGGAACGGTTCATCCGTATGTTTACCATTTCACTGGCCATTTTATCCATTTTGCGGTATACCCACATTGTCAAACACCCCCACTTGCAAGCTGCAACGGAAACTACCCTTGTAACTACACATATCGTGTCAGGCCGGATGAGCTGCATGGGAGATGCTGAACCGCTGCACCACTGAAGCAGTGGCCAAACCTTTCACATCATTCTACATTTAGACGCTGATTCCCTATGAATTGAATGAAGCGTGGCTAGTTTCAGTGGACATTGATGGTCAAAAACAATCAAACTAAATTCACAATGTGTACATAGCATATATCTACATGTTCACATATATTTTCTATATTATACGTTGCAATCATATTGAATCCCCACAACTCACCACAAACCCCCATCACAACATGTTTTTTGAAATCGACTCTAACGGGGCCAAAAGATTTGCGAAGGCAAATCTGGGGCAGTTTTTCCAGTTCGACGGGTCCCACACCTGTGAGGGAAGTAGGTTTCTTCTTCAGGTCCTCTTCTTCCTTTTCACTTTTCCTGTAGTGCAGGGGAAAAAAACATAGTTACCCTCTGGTTATTTAACATAGCCATGGAAAATCACCATTTTTTATAGGTAAATCACTATGGTTATCATCTATAAATGTCAGAAGAATGGGATCCGATCTGGTCCAGGATGGACATCGTCCCATGATTCGGGTGAGACTTCTGATGAGGATTAGGAGAACCAATTTCATGCATGGTCTAATGATGAGCATAATCTCAAAAACATGATCATCAGTAATCATATATAATATTATATAATGATAATGATATACCTATCGTATCTGATCGTCATCACCACCATGATATCATGACAGCTCATTTTCGGACAACATCATTAGCATTCCATCAGTCTCAGTCCTCGCTGAGCTACGCACCCTAAGCCCTGCAGTCACGCCACCAACCATGATGTGCAGTGCTCATTCGTATCCGTATTCACCACTTCCCTTTGCATTCAGATCGGAGTATCACCTCCCAAACAGGATTTGTTTCAACATGAGTGTACTGTATACCCTACAATGATCTACAATGGCCATCAAATAGTGGGGGAAAATATGGGAAAGGATGATGAACCAGTGTCAACCGGTATCAACCATCTTAAATTTGATTGTCCCAAGATTTCCAGGCACCAAACCCAGCATGGTCTTGCTGAGTTTCTTGTGGAGGGTCTCTGGAAAGAAGAAAAAGATCAAGACCATGGCGAAGGCGTTCAATGACACGATGCCACTCCAGACCTCACAATCCACAGAATCCACAAGTGGGGGCCCCTCGTCTAGAAATAGCTTAGTTAGGGTCACCATGACCGGGTGAACTATGGCAACTATGGCTGTTTACGGTAGAAAAATACAACAAATGGGGAGGGGGATGGAGGGGGATATAATTGAACTTACAACTGGGATTATAACCTCCTAAGCATAGGATTGATCTCTGAGGCTGTGCTGTTTGCTTGCTTTTCAAGATGCCAACGTATATGCTGGAAGCTTGGTAAATGGCCGTTGTAGGTGGCCGCCAGTCATTGACCAGATGACCCGGATCCATGGTGAGCGGGAAGGTGGTGGGGAGGTGGTCAACACATTGGGAGACGGCCAACCAAAAAGGGCTGATTGATTACTGATATCTGGCAATCTATAGCTGATGTGATCCCCAAAAGACTCGGATACTAATTTAATAATTATGATTGGGATTGATATGGATCAAAACTGGGCAGCCAAGAAAATAGATGATGTTTACTGAGTGAAACTGCCCATGACTGCGGAGTGTTGGATCCCATTTACCCAGCTTCTGTCAGCTCATCAGCCAAGCTCAGCGCGATCAATTTCGACCCCCCTCATCCGAGTTGCCCATGTAAAATCCGTGATCTCTGCATACTGGACATACACGATGATAGGCACCAGAACTCGGTTGAGATGGGATGCCCCCCTTGACCCATGGGTGGCATCAGCGGTGTTCGCCTGGTGGCCTATATCGAAGACACTCAACTCATCTTCTTACCAATTGAATCCAATTGAAGCGCCAAGTAACTGACTGGTCAGAAAATATTCATTGCCCTCCAATTCAATTGCAACTACTGGATATTACTGGATGTCCTATTGAACCTGCTCTTTCCATACGTATACATACAGCCCTGGAATTGGTGGAACCCCAAACACATGGGCAAATCATCTTCCGAACAAGGTAAGGGATGCACTTTTCTGAATACCCCTAAAACTGAAATACTTACCCCCCGGGAATCACCATGGCTGGAAAATCAGCCATTTATAGATGATTTTCCCACTAAAGCCCCCTTAAAATGGGGATTTCTCATTGCCACGCTGGGTTACCGGAGGGTATATGGTCTTTCAGACATTTTTGCGGTTCAGGGTCCATGTCAGGGTACAGTTTGGTTGCCACTTGGTCTGGTGGGGTCAAGGCTTTGTGGATGACAAACATCCAGTTCTTCATGGATTTATAAGTAACTAGTTTCTGATGTATTCATTGTACGTTAAAATTAGATTTTTTGATGGGTTTATAAAGAGTTACTGTACAATATACACCTCAGGCACCTGTGAACTGCAGCATCCATAGAGTGGGGTGCACTCATAGATCTTCCGCCGAGCAGCTGACCATCAAGAATGCAGAGACGATGCCTTTGCGACTGTACCTTTGCTGAGCGATCGAAATGCTTTTTAGCTGTGCAGAAATAGAATTCGGTTTGACTGGTGATGTCACATGTTCTGTCCAAAACATGGAGGATCTCGCTATGAGTATCATCCAAGAAGCCACTGGTGATAAGGCGTATCTCAATTCTGAGAGACACCCGAGATGGCTTCGCGAGAACCATAGGGTGTGCGAAATGCTGGTGTTTCCTGCAAATGGATCTTAAGTACCCTCCGGCAATCAAAGTTGGCAATGGAAAATCCTAGTTTCAATGGGGTTTGAATGGGAAAACCATCACTAAATCAGGTGCTTTCCATTGCCACATTGGAGTACCCGAGGGCATCTATGGCATTGACATAAATTTGGTTGGGAATACCTGGCTTCGGTTCAGAAATGCACACGGTTGATCGTGCGCGATGACATGGAAATTTCACCATGACCAACGTGGCTGAACTCCAACCCTAGGACCCTACGAGAGATTATCCGTATTATTTGAAACTATCTGGTTACATCCTCAGAGACAAGTGGATGCCCAAAGCACATCAGCTGCTGCAATGGACCAAACCTTTTTTCAAGGCGACTGGTGTCGAGTCATTTTCTGATTCCTCACTGGTTCCCTTCCCATCCAATGCTTTTGTGATAAAGCTTCTGGCAGAGCCACATCGCCTTGAGATAGCCAGCATTTTGGGGGTCAAAGAATTTCTCGGACAGAGAGCTCATCACCATGATGATCTTCTTCAACTTCATGCCACAGGTTTCTACGCTGCCTGGAAGCATCCGGATCTCATAAGGCAGCAGCCCCGAACCGTTTTGGCCATCCTCGTTCCAGTTCACAGCAAGGAAGGAGCACTTGTGGCCACCACATTGGGTTTCCATGAATTTCTCGACCTTGTCTTTGCCTTGATCTGCGGCTTTCAGAAAGCCATGTGAGGAACCAGACCTCGGCATTGGTCCAAATCCTGGATCTCAATTTCTTGCACATATTTCCACAATGACAAACGGCAAACGCAACCTGTGGACACTGAGAAGGCTGAACTGGCAGTGGCAGTGCCCTGCTAGTTCAGCCTTCTCAGTTTCCCCAGGTTCCATTTGCCGTTTGTCATTTGACTCAAACTCCATCACCGGGCGGTAGAAATCTGACCACTGGATTCGTTTCTTTATCTTCTCGGGGTCCGTCTCCATCTCGCCCCATATTTGCATTGCAGCATAACTATAAACGAGTGCATGGAAGATGTTGTGGGGGGTGAAGAACACTGGCCCTTGGTCAGTTGCTTTGCTGAAATCAATGCCATTGTCCCACCAATCACTCTTGATTGCGCCCCCATGGTAGAGGTAGGGGTGACCTTTGAGGAAGGGCACCACCTCCTCCAACTTCACCTCCTGACACTCACCTGTCTTGCAGCGTGGCCGATCTTCGCTGCTGTTGAAGCTCACTTTCGTGTCCCAGGCGTCCTTCTCAGGAGACCAAATCATTTGCTGAAACACACACACACACACACACTCTCATGAACACACACTGTGGATGAAATCCCCACAGCTGTCGTAGTTTAGACATACCATTTCAAAAGTGTGTCTGATTGTCTAAACCCATTGAACCTATGACTGTGGATGGATCAAAACCCCGATTTGCGCTTAGGAAAACACTCTACAAACCACGAGTTGGGGGGGGGCCCTTTTTGCTTTTGATCCATACCAATATATACTCTTTCTCAAATTAATGCCCAATCCCTTCCCCTAAGATAGGGGCCCTACATGCAACCAAAACCAGCAACCAGGCCTCCTTCCACTGCTGAACACCTCCACCTGCAAGAGTGGTGAATCGCTGGTGAATCGCTGGCGAATTGTGTGTCTAAGGTTATGGTGAATATCTGGTGAATCACTGATGTATTACTAGTGATTTGATGAGTTGCATGGATATGCAATGATCGAATAGGTAGCCCTTCCACTCAAATGGTCGTGAATCACCCCCACAAAGCCAATGGTTGAGGTTTGCAGTGAATCACTGATGAACCACTGGTGGATCGCAGGCGAATGACTGGACCTGTGAATATGTCCTACCATTACCTGCATCCACTAGGTGGTTCGGAGATACCCCTAAAACATAACAACCACTATATATATATATATATAAAGTTAGATCAGATTAGATTAGATTAGATTACATTATATTGTATTATATTACATTATGTTATATTGTTTTATATTACACTATATTACATTATATTATAGTATAATATTGTATAATTGGTGGTCCAGGGATACTGCTGTGGGCTCATTGGTGGGGTCCGAACAACATGAACCAAATCTCAAACGTATAGGTCTGGGGAAGAGACAAACACCGGGGATCAATGGATCCACTTTTTGGTGGGGAAGTTGAACGAGTAAGTCTACCGTTTTGGGTCAGTTATGGGAAGAACGGACAGAGACATACGCAGAAGTGATTCATTGATGGTGTTTCGTGTGATGTGATGTCCAGGTAAGTGATTCAAAGCATCAAAGCATCCCACCTCGACTCCATGCTTCTTCCAGTCCGCCCTGTAGTCTGCGATCATCTTCTCGTACTGCTCTGGGGTGAAGAAGTCTTCCTGGGACGTCTGAAGCACATGCTCAGGCCCGTGGTGGTCTTGAGACCCTTGCCGAAAAGCCAAGATCGTGGGCAGCAACGCCACTGTGAGGATCATTCTGAATTTGGACAACGACGCCGTGTTGAGAGCTGAGCTGCTTACTTGAGCCACATTCAGGTGGCACACCCATGAAAGACAACCATGTTGGAAAAAGCACCTTCTTTTTGTGCGCTGATGATTCTGTTCTCGCATGATTCCTTCCTGAAAACAAACCAACTTTTGAGAGGATTTGGAATTCTGAATGCTATGCTTGCTATGGTTTCTGGGCCAACTCCCTCCTCATGAGAACATGAGTATATAATATATGATTACCATCCGTTCAATCTGGTTTGATCGTTCAATTAGTGGATAAAACAAACTCACTGATTTCAAAACATGCGGGTTTCTCCGATAAATTTTGGGGACCCCAAAATCATCTCGGACTTGAGGCCAAGGGTAAGGTACGGAAGAAAATAAAAAACAAGAAGAATAAGACAAGAACGAGAAGAACAACAAGAAGGACAACATTGAAGCCAGCAACAAAACAAACAACAGTATGGCTCCACCTCCGGCTTTTTGGTCGAGGATGGTGAAGGTGTCTTTGGTGTGCTGGTTCAGAAAATCATCAATCTCAGGGTCAAATTTAGTTTCAGAGATTAAGACTTCAACATTTTAACCCTTTGGTTTAGAGATTGAGATTTCTACACTTTAACCCTTGTATATATAATTTGAGAGATTGAGATTTCAACACTTTAGCCCTTAATTTCAGAGATTGAGATTTCTACACTTTGCCGACTTTTACCCCTTAATTTGAGAGAGAGGGAGATCTATTTCTACAGTTTAACCCTTAACTCCAAAGGTCGAGATGTCTAAGCTTTAATCCTTAATTTCAGAGGTTGAGATTTCTCCACTTTAACCCCCAATTCAGAGATTGGGATTTCGAAATGTGATCATTAATTTCAGAGATTGAGACTTCTACTTTTTGACCCGTAATTTCAGAGTTGGGATAAACTTCAAGAAATCTCAATCTCTGAGATTTAGGGTTAGACTTCAAGAAATCTCAATCTCTGAGATTTAGGGTTAAACTTCAAGATATCTCAAGAAATCTCAATCTCTCTGAGATTTAGGGTTAAACTTCAAGATCTCAAGAAATCTCAATCTCGGAGATTTAAGGTTAAACTGCAGGACATCTCAATCTCTCCTAGGCCTAGGACATGGTAAAACTGAGATTTAGGGCAATGCGGGCAAACAAGGACATCGCTTGAATAGTTGCCAATTGCATTTGTGACTGCTCTTATAAGCCCGCTTCCCAGAAAAATGACCCTAGGCCAGGTAGTCTCTGGACACTTTTTAACTGCGTATAGCAATCCCGGAATGGTTGAAAAACACTTCAGTCTGATTTGGCAAAATCAATCAGAAACCATCCCCAAATAGGTAGTATTGACTATCCAAAAAATTGGAGATTAAGTGTTGGCTTCACTACTTTACCGCATCATCTCAGTGGAACTTGAGTATCGATTTGGGGGCAACCTGGAGGTTAGTGTCCCGCGCCCTGTGCCTGAGACCTGAAGGACTTTTGAAATAGATTTTGATTGATTGGAAAGCATCCCAGGTAGGTACTAAGTAGGTGGATGAATATGATAGATATATTATATATATATATAAATACATGAGACGACCAACCAATTTCGAGCTAAACAGCAACAGCCACCAACCAATCATGGTGACTCATGACCAGTTTGGATGCAGCCTAAGTGCACCCCAACGCCATCGTTGAGGATGAGCGCCACATCGCCGGTGACGATCCTCAAAGGCCACAGAGAGTCACAATGGCATGTTTTTGTTGCAAAGAAATGGGGTTGTTTGAGAATATGGTACCCCAAAATTTGATGGTTGATGATAATTTTCTCTTATTACATAAAAGCTATGGTAATTGAGAAGCTATACCCAATTTTCAGTCACTCCGAAATATCAAGAGTACGGCGCGGATCCGAAATAGCAGGCAATTGTGGATTTTTCCTATCCGCCTTGCACTTGTAACTATTGACGTTTCTTGACCATCCACATGCAATTACTGGACGCTTTCTTTTGCAGCAAAAGAATGGCAAGTTCATCCATGTGTTCCAAAGTATGCAATCTTGACCTTTGCTCATTCTTGTTCATTAACTAACTATTTGGGCTAACTACATTTTATATAGATCAAGATCAATAACGACTAGAAAAACTCCAAATGTGTCTATCTGAAAACTTAAGCAGATTGTTGAGCTGACCCAATTCGTGCAATGAAAGGTCCCGCAACTGATCTGTTTCCCACTGCAAAACCGGGACTGCCCGTGCCCCAGGTATCCCAAGTCGCTGATCTAAGATGCCAATCCCACTCATCCTTGGCAACAAGTCGGTGCAAGGTGGTGCCGGATTTTTTGCTTTGCCAAGTTGGTTTGTTTCACTAACATTGCACTAGGATTTGTGGATGTAGGATTATAGAACTCTAGAGTTCACTTGAGCTTTTAATAATCCAACATTAATCCAACTTAGAACTTGGGAGTGGCAGCACGTTGTGTAGATAACATGCGGACAACATCAAAAGTCGATGGGAAGCTGACTGGCTGACTGACACGGAAATGGCAAAATGCAGCTGAGAGTGAGTTTATCACTTCAAAATCTCGAAATGCCCAAAGCCTACAGGTTCAAACAGCTCATACATCTGTGTATGTATAATTGTATATACATATATATGTACACCATGCACATACACAATTATACAATACGCATCTAATTTGCAAGTGTTGTTTGGTACAGGAAGGGCCACCCAAAGCTATAAACTGATGGAAATATAATATAATCATTATATTTATAAACCCATCCAAGGGACCCTTCCTGTAGAACACCCTCAGATCTGTAAATCCTAGGTCCTCGAGGCTTCAACCCACCCAGAAAATGGATGAAAATGGCGGAAGTGACTTGTGCGGATCACCCAAAGGTTTGAAGATTTGAAGTCACCAAGTTTGAAGGTTTGAAGTCACCAATCAGAGTTTTATTTTGATATTTTTGAGAATTTTGGTACTGCTGTAAATACTTAGGCTGTAGGTACAAAGCGAAATCGTGGACCGCAATCCCGCGATTTTGACTGGTTTGTTACGCTTTGCATGTGATACAAATTTAAATTGATAGGAATCCACGATATCATATGTTCTGACCCGAAGAGTGGAGAACGCAAACCTGGGTTGCTCCAAAGCTATCCTTAAGAAGCGCTGGCTGATGACATACTCATCACTATAGTGGCTACATCATTCCACTACCGTTTTTTTCATGGCACATGTCCCTACATCTATAGCAAGCACCAAAAAGAATCAAAAGATAGAAAAGATTAGAAAAGTATTCTATCATATTCTATCACTATTCTAGTAGGATTTTACCCTTCTACCGCTAGCCTTTTTGGGGGTTACTATAATCTCTATTTCTTGGCCACCAACCTCCAGGGTGGTTACTATCATCTGCAACCGCATCCACCTACAGCTGGGAATCCCTTGCAGCCCTTGCGCCAAGATGTAGGTTGGAATAGCTAATCCTTCAAATTTCGACCGGGATCTCGTAGTTGAGAAATGTGGCCCCAAAATCTGGCACTGAAGAGTCATTGAGGGGATTGATCCGAACTAAGCACAGAAAATTATCCCATGGAATCTGTTTTGAAATGACCCCTGAGAAACTGAACAAGCGATGTTGCAAATACTGAAGATGTCCCCTACATGGATTTCAAGCCAAATTTGTTGAGGTGAGGTGTTGATCACGGTCTGAAGTCTAGGTTTTGAGGACGACTAACTAACAGCTTGGCCTGTGCGTCTGGGCACCCTCGATTCCAAGCTGTCTCTCCCGAGGTCATGTGGCTGCGGCCCCGCACAAAACAGGTGCAGGACTGGAAGCTGGAGGTCTGTTTAACGATGCTACTGTCATTGTCAATCTTAGAGACCAAAACAAAAGAACTGCTTAGTATAATAGCATGTTGTAGTATATTAATAGCTCCATTTAAATATAGCAAAAGATTAGAGCGCTAAAGTACCGTCCCCACCTCAGGGCAAACTTAAGATCTACCCAGTTTTCCCATGCCTGCACTACACCGACATACACCTGGAACTCCCGATCGGTCCTTGTGGAAGGAACATGGCCACTGCGAAAAGCGCCGTGGATAGTGTGATCAGAAACCTCGGGTGCAAGAAAGCGGTGACAAGGTGGACAGGTGGACTGTGCCAAGACGCAGAACTTTCAGTTTGAATCTCAGTGAGAGGGTCCTTGACAAAATTATCCGTTTCACCCTGCAGCAATCACCCTCCAGCAACAACATGCAACTATATGCAACTAAATGAGACAGCACAACACTTCAGCAGCACAGTTGCTTCTACCATGCCAGTCCTCAATACCTTGGAGGCATGCATAATCCCTGGCAATGGTTCCGAAATGTTCCGAATCTCTGAATCAGATCTCAGGCTCACAGGCCACAGGCCAAAGGCACTGTCCCAAGAGCGCCGCGCGTTTTCGGCCATAGTCTGCAAAACCACTCACGAACCTCAGTTGTGATGTTGCTGGATGTTTCTGTGATGCCGTGCCCGGAGTGATGAAAGCGACATAAAGCGACCTGCCTGGTTCCTTCGGCAATCAGACGCTGGTAATGGAAGATCCCTATTTTCAATAGGTAGACTATCTACAAATGAGGAATGTCCCATCTAACGGATGAACAATAAGCTGACCATTGGGTTGGTGCAGCTACAATACATAGATGTCAAACCCTTCCATGCAATGTCGGGTTTGAAACAAACTTGTGTCTCCCAGATCTATCGCAACCAACGGTGAAGGTTGTGGGACTTGAGTTGAACTCACTGACTTGGGGTCCCCCGTGGCTGCGGTTGTCAATCAATCCATCGTTGTCAACCATGAATCAATAGATATCTAACTTACCTAACCATTCACCAACTATTCAGGTCTATGCTAGGCCTATGTAATATCCTCACAAGACATGGCCTTCTATGATACAGGACATCGATTTTGGGGTCGGGAAATTTCCAAGGCCAAGGGACAGGGTGATGAGGATCCGGCCCACCTCGGCACGCGGTTGTCGCGCAAAAGTCTTTTTGAAAGAAACCGATGAAGGACACCAGGTCACAATTCCTACCATTCCCCTAACTAACATAGACCCTGAGAATAGATGCTATCCATGTTTCGAGGAAAGTAGTCATGCAACTTGCAACGCCTTGCAACCCACCATTTGGCAGGACGAGCTGCTAGTTGGGGAGATGGTAAGTGCCTATAAACCAGCAACAATCACTCATGAGGTCTGATTGGCTATCTATTTTTGGAGGGTCACTTGGGAGAGGTTGGTTGCATTTGCATCATCTGAGATATAATGCATAATGTTGTTCCAAAAAAAGAAACACACCTGCATAATTTTACTGATCAAATCAAACCCACACACCCTGCCAGTCAACCCTTCAATGCTTGGTGATGGTACCACAACCCAAAAACTGCGCAGGCTCCCAACTCAGAATCATTTCACCAAAGGAATTCCAAAGCACAGCTGTCCCAAGGTAGGCCCCAGGCGTTCTCGAGACTCTGGCCCTTGCCAGAGACATGGGTGCCCATATCAATGACGTACAAGCGATTCCTGGCTGCTTCCCGCACCACAACTGGTATTTGGGCAAAGCCTTGGGCAAATATAGCTACAATCTTACGCATCTGTCTCAAATACACCATCTTGAAGAAGGTCCCCCTTAGCCATTGAAAATACCCCCATCCCATCTCATTGAGTATACTAGTTGGTTGATAGGTTTTCCAATTCAATCCCCACTCACCAGGTAGCAATCAACAGTTGGGCTTATTTATGGGGCCAGCGAAGTCACTGTCAAGGGTGAGGTATCATGAGGTGGTTCAAGCCAGTGAATCTGTGGAAAACCATGGTAAACCCAATGATCCGCCATAAACATCCATAAACCATCTCAGAGACCAACCATAGAACCTTCGCTGGCCGAGCTTCCCACAGTACTTCGAGCCCGAGAAAGCGGTACCTGACGCGGATGTTGGAAGTCACCTGTGGCATGGCCTTCACACAGCACCGAATGACAACCTGCCCTGCATCTTCCCGCATTCCCAGCGGCCTTCCTCGGTACTCACCGGAGTATCGCAGTGGATCAGCGATCTCGCATAAGGCTGTTCCAGGAGGTTCACCACCACAATACCTGCGGTCGGTGAGGCCCCCAAACGATAGCTAAGTTGGTTTATACCGACTATGGTTTATGGTAGATATATCTGTAGTTGATGGGTTTCTAAACCAACTTATCACCTTGTGGTGCTGTCAGATGCGACCTGGCCACCTTTCAACTCGCCGAGTGTCATTTCGGACCTGCCTGTGGTGAATGTTGGTTTAAGAAAGTTGCTATGTTATCCCACTTATGAATAAGATGCGCTAATACACCCCTGATAGTTGCGTGGTTTACAACATGTTACAACAGGTTCTAACCACTTACCCACCAGGATTTCCAAGCGGGAAGTTAGCAGGTCACAAACTAACTATCTATATAAAAGCTCCGGGAAATCTTGGGACATCATCCAGTCTAACATTTGCGATCCAGGTGCTTTTGAAGGGCTCCGAAACCAGCTGGAATTACATCATTCTATGTAAAACATCAATTCTATGTAAACCATCAAAAAAGGTTGTATATCAAAAATGGAGCATGTCAACCACGACATTTTGGATCATGTTGGTACTTTTACCATACCTTTACAGTTTTTTTGCCATGATGATCCGTGGGCAAAATCAAGTGCTTCTGAACTGCACCCAGAGTCTGGTGCGCCAAGCTACTCACCCAGCAAAGTGTGAGAATCAAATAGGTCCGAACCTGCGAGGGGCATGGTTCGTTGGGTCAAAAGGCTTTGTCTGAATATGGGAATATAATATACCATAATATACCATTGAAATAGCCATGAAAAATGGGATCATCCACTTTTGAATATCCCATTCAGACAAACCCAAATGTTCTGTTGGCATCCAAGAATGCCGATGCCTGGGATCCGCAACCCGCTGAAAGGTAACGCCTGGATGTTGATTTTCCCCAGGGTCCCCCCGTCATATGGAAATTTCAACAGGTGTTGACTCGGTGTTGACCAATTTTGACCCATCCCCATATTTTTGGTTTATCATGGTGTGATCCCTTCTTAGGCAACAGGAATCCTGTCCTCCAAAGGAGTAAAACCCAGGGGCAAAGCCATGGCGCGGCACCGGTTTTCGAGAGATGGAGAAAACTTTGAATAATTCCAGTAGTTCCCCATGAACGGAATCCGACCCGAGGTGAGTCTATAGTAGATAGCTTGCACTGACATTTGACTCGATCTCTCAAGTGTTTCACTGCCCGCTGAGTTCAAAGGTATGAGGTGCTTTTGTATATAACTCACTTGAAAACACTTGAACACTCACAGCTGGAACGGCTGAAAAGAAGGTGGCTTTTGCATGTCTTTGTGATGATTTCGGATGACGAACTTGTCCTTCCATCCATGGGTGTGCTTTCTTGAGCCAGTGTACCTGGATCCCATCGTGCACATGAGGTTGCTGGTTTCAATCCCGCCAGCACTTGGTCCCGGGGATGATGATGATCCCAACGAAAAATCAACGGTACCCAAAAACAACCAACCTATATGTTTTATGATGGAAAATGATTTTGCAATCATTGCAAGGTTTGACATCGCCTGATTCATAAGAAAACCATGGGAATCACTAGTTGTGCCAGTGACGGACTCTGCTTGGGCCGTCCCATAGACTACTTAATTGCTTGGCAACGATGGCTGGAATCAAGAACACACGGAAATAAATTGGGCCGCTTCTGAAATGGAAGTACAACCGTGCTGACTTGCCAGCTGTAAACTTACCAGCCAAAAAACAACTTGAAATCCTCTGGTACAATGCACCAAAGCTTTAGCTTCAAATCCAGACTGCAAGAACCAAGCTGTGAGGCTTTAAGCACTTTCCTAAGTAGTCGCAGCACCAGTCTTCCAAGTTCCCGGGCTACGCCAGCACGGTAGTGAGCGAAGACGGTTTGAATGCTTGGCGCCTCCTGCAGGCCCATCCCTATGGGGCCGCCAAGAGGGGGAAAAGGGCCCAATTTCACCGCCACTTCAAAGTGACCTTAAAAACCTCCCATAAGAGCGGAATTGTAGCTGGGGGACCCCTGACCAATGGCTTGATACCCCACCCACCCCTAAGTGCAGATATGTCTAGCCTCCAATGGGGAAATATCTATGGTTTTCTGCAGATCCTCCCCCAATCTTTGGTGCCTTGACATCCCCCATCTCCCACCCCACCGAACTAACCAACAGCCTTGTTGAAGGCATTCAGCGAGATGAATTCCTTGATCAACGGCGAGGCCAAAGCCTTCACCTGACGATCTGACGCCATGGAAATCGGCGGATTGGACGCAGGATTTACGGATGCAGTGGACCCGAAAGTCGAAAAGAATCAGCACTTTTCAGAGGAGATTGGCACTTTTCAGAGGAGATTTTCCAGTAGATTCCCTCAAAATGAATCCAAGTGATGGATTTGACCATAGAATGGGAAAATCAACGGTGATATTTATTGAAGCTTTCTTAGGTCTTCATCGAAGGGCTTTAGACAAGGTCAAAATTTCGCGGGGCTCTACTTCGAACTGAAAGCCTATCAAACTGTGGGGTGTTTAGATATACGTATATAATTATATGTATATATGATATATGTGTGTGTGTACATAAATTGTCCGTTGCTTTTTCCTGAGTTTCCCATGTTTTTGGGAGGAAATTTTGTCCCTTTTGCTGTTGGGAGTTTTCTTGTTGGGGTTCAGGCCATAGGCAACACCGTTCGTGCATAGACGGTCACGGCCACTTTCAACTTGATGGCATTCCTGGCCGGTCGCCCTGCGGAAAGATGGACCGTTGTTTGCTGATCCGGAACCCCCAAAGAATAAAACACAGGGTTAGTTTGTTGTAATCCATTGTATGCCCATGTGTAAAGACGTTCAAACGGTAGTTAAGTAAATCCGTGGCCCATCTGAAGGCTAGTGATCTGAAACCAAGACAAACATTGCTTTATTTACAATCGGAATATAATGAGGAAACCAACCATTTTACGTGGATATAGTTATTGGGGGTGATATGGAATATAGTATGGGTTTGGCTCAAAAATATGGGAAAACCATGGAAAACCCTATTCCATCCCGTTCAGAAAATCACATTCCACCTCAAAACTGCATAAGAGTATATAAAAGCGCCATTTGGGGCTTTTGGCTATACCCCAGTATTGGACAAGACCCATATTTCGCCAACTTGAAATCAGGTGATTTCAGGATATTATCTTAGGGATTGTCTCTTCTGCGAAACGTCTTTCATGCTGATACCGTAGACCATGTTCGTGCCACCCTTGTCAGCCGACCATCTCTAAAATACTTGAGAAAAGCCCATATGAGCAGACAATGAGTCATTGACCTCCAGCAAGGGTGAAGAATCGCTTCAAAACACTAAACTGGAGAAAACCCACTTTGAATATCCATGATTATCTGTGAATCATCTGGTTGGCGGTTCCCTCCCGGCCGGATCCTGAACGTAGGAGGCACTCGAATTTCCAAAGTGATGGACGGAGTTCAAAGAACTCAACTGTAAATCAAAATCACAAACCCCCAACGTTGATTCAAGATTCAGGGGGAGCCTTAAAGTTTCTCTAAATCGTACACCCGGGGTCTGTGAGTTTTTCATCAAAACTGAGGCACCAATGGACCCACTTAAAATAGCTCACCGTCCTGTCCTCTATTTGATAAACAGCCTTCAACCTAAGGTTGAGCCACAACAGGCCACAACTGCACAGGAATGATCCCCTTTGCCATCCTTTTTTGCTCGTTGATCCACACTAAAGGAGGCTAGGAATGAGTACCCCAACGGTTAAGAGTAAAAATGGACCAAAATCGGCGCTCCCCTGGGAGTTCCCAACCGAACAATCACAAAGGTAAGTCCAAACAATCCGGTAGACACCAACCATTGGCTTCCCCTATCAACCTCACCACGTCAGGAATTTCCGCTCTCCGGTCCTCCAAATCATGTTGCGACCTCGCTGATACTCTGACAAAACTGCCATGGGGAATGGGAATCTCCTTGTTACATGATATAGTGATAAGAAAACTCTGCTGTAAAAAAAAAAGTCGAACAAATCGGTAGCAAATGGTAGCAATGTTTTTCAGAGTCACATCATTAGAGGCAAACAATCTAAAACGTTTGTGGCAGTCCCGTACCACGTCACTTTTATGACCACGAAATACAAAGAACCCACATTTTTTGCTACTTCAGTGACGACTATATCACAACTGTGCGAATTTTCGACCTGCGACTCTTCGATGCTCCATTTTGCAACGTGGTAGTTTCACTCAACCCACAAAGTACTTATTGAGTCCTATTGAGATTGTTGAAGATTGGTGTAAAAGTACAATACTTGTTTTGTGATTACCGCCAAATTTCATGTTTTGTTCTTTAGGATCAAGGTCCCAATGTTCGTGCCCCGCTTGGGTTCCCAGCGCTTTCGCACCAATGCCCGGCGGAAAGAACCTTAGTAGCTGGTTAATAACTAGCTGATAGGCTGCGGAGTTTGCCAGAGTTTGCCAAGGGGTTATCTATGTACAGTGAATAGACTAGAACTGGATAATAAGCCTAGTTATAGCAACTCCCAAAGTACTGGGCATTCCCAGGCCTAAATGGGGTATGTTCATGTATGTTCCTGGATTTCCCAGCTCGCCAGGTAGCTCTTTCATGACACTGCGAAAACAAAACCCAACAAATCCATCAAATAAAATCACATACAACATGTCCTTATTGTCTGTTGGAACAAAAGTACAATATACTCATAGAAATGTAATTCATCACTAGTTTATTTCTCTATCTTGATGGGCGTTACTATATCATAACATTTTACAACTACAACATATTACAACCATCCCTGCCAAGCACCACAGCTTTCGCCATGGAAAAAGGTCGTGTCGCCATCGGAGCCCTGAGGAGCCCTGCTATCCAGCACCGTGGCGGATGCCAGCTGCTTCCTCAACTGCTCCAACTCCCTCTTTCGCTCCTGGGAGTTCTCTCGTGTTCCATCCATATGGGGATTCCAAACTATTAAACTGGTGGTACCCCCACTTCTCATCCCTTTATGGATTTTCCAGCAAATAAACAATCCTGCTATTGGGGGATCCCCCATTTAAGGAAACCCACATATTATGGGTCTGTCTGGAACTGGAGGATACCCAAAATGTCTGGGAAAAATGATGAGAAACATTGAGAAACCATGGGATGGAATGGGGGTGTGACTTGACCCACAAGAACGGAGTCCAATTTGGGGACATCTTTAAACGCCAATCATTTTGAATTGTAGCCAAGTGGAATTAGTCAACCAATCAACCATGGTTAATCATATCGTCCCCATATATATGATCGATTATGATAGTGAAATACCCACAAAAACACCACAATGGATGGTCCAATCCCATTGAAACCCCATCAACAAAAATATGGTTAACAATAAATGATCCACTAAAATGGATGGATATTGATGGCTAAAATGCCCACTACCAGCCACTTTTTAAATTAACCTAGACCCTACCAGATAGGGGATTGGAAGGCTACTTTCCTCTAAACATTTCCCTTTTCATGGTCTGCATTTATTTTGGGGATTGTACATCCCATTAAAACCCCATACCACTCAAATTGATGGTTCAATACCATTAGACCAGTGCAAAAATACACATTGATACTATCACGTGGTTGGGAAACTCTAAGTAGCTCCTTGGCTCCCCATCAACCAATGCATTGAGCATATACCTGTTACCATGGCTTTAGAGACCTGTTTAGACCCACTTATGAAAAAACGAGCTTATCATGCACCAAGGTGAACACAGAAAAATGGGGTATCCGTGGACCCAAACAATTTTCCAATGGTTGACCTCTCAGCAAAGCAACTATAGTAGCCTCACCAATTGACTTCACAGAAAAAACTCATGTCTACCATACCGACCATACCTGTTTTCAAATATAGTCTGCTTAAATCGATTCAATCCTCTAGTAATCTAACATAGCTTTCGAATAGGTAAATCATCTATACATAGACATTGTCCATAGCTATCTTAGTTTTACTGGAGGGTATAAAATATTATATATGTATATATATATATATACATATATGTAGCTCTCTCCCTTACCAAGGAAATGCCAACCAACGCATTTCTCCCGCCTGGAAGATTTCCGCAGTTGTCTTCTGGAAGGTCACCTCGAAACGCTGAGGGGAGGTTTGCAGCTGGGAAAATCATCGAAGTGGGGAATGGGATTCACCCAATGCCATAAACCATCCCCAATGACTTACCATAAATGAGTGGGCTTGAAATCCTCCCCAAATCGTAGGTTTATTCTGTTTCCAGATCAAAAGAGATGCCGTTTACTTGGAGAAGCTGTCTCTTTTTGGAGGGCCGTAGATTTGCATCCCTGAAAAGCTATAGGTACATTGTGATCCAATAAACCCATACTTCAACATACTTAAACCCTACCCGTGGATTTAACGAACCATGCAAAAACTGAAGATCCAACATATGAGGGAGCCAGCAAACCTTTGGGGATATCACAATATCATATGATCTAATCAACGAAAATCGGCAAACATTGGGATCCACCCATCCAAAACACCGTTCACCCACAAAAACGAGGGTTGAAACACGGGAAATAGGGAATGTCATGGGATAGTCTCTTGATGTGCTGCGCAGCAGTTGAACCCGATGCTGAAACTCCCATCATTTCCAGGAAAGTAAATTGATCATCGTAAAATCACAGTCAATGAGATAAGCATGGATAGGTTTTAAAAAGAATCCAGTCAATGTTTATGCAAAACATTGCAAAACCACCAAATCCATCAACTCTGAGTCATTTCATGTCATTTCGATTGTAGAACTTGATCCTTCCAGGGGTGATCAACCACCATGACCCACAACGCCATCGCCATCCGGAGCCACCGCGAAGATCTTTGCAAACCAGGACCTGAGAAAAAGGTAGGTTGATGTAAATTGTACTTGGGTGAAGGATGGTGAAGGGTGGACAACCAAAACTTGAACATACTTGAAGAGTTGCATCATTTTACACTACATCCTAATTCATCATAATACACCATAATACGTCCTAATACATCCGAGCACAGGTTGAAGATCCCTTCCCATTATCCAGAAGATTCCAGACCGTGGAATGATGCCAAAGTCCTTGTAGTTGTTGATGTTGAGCCAGGGTGTCACTACCAGGGAGTAATTCTGACGGCTTTTGGCAGATTCGAAATTCGGGCATCGGGCATCAAAGGTGTTGAAGCCCGGCTTGCTGTTTTTGCACGAAACTCAAGATACAAGAAACTCCTGAAGGCTTGTCAAACGGTCCAAATCTGCTGCCCTCTGCTGAATTGCCACCCCGGAAGTATACCCTATAAGGGCTGGAACCCAACAAAGGAAATGAATCCGATTCCAAGAGTCACACGAGGTAAAAATCATCAAACCGGAGGATTGGGTTGAACTAGGCCGTGAATGGCCCTGAAGTAGCCTTTCTGATCCAATTGCATATTTAGGCAAGGTCCTTTTTTCATCTTTTTCAAGCTCTACCTTTTGAGACTCCCTCCAAAGCAACAAATAGTACCTTCCCCCAGATGAAATGTCTCCAGAAAGTGCCTAATCAGCAAGGTTTACACAATTTGTACCTCGCAAGGCCCTGCTGACCCTTCTGGGTCACCAGCTGCTGTCGGATCTCTTGCTGCAATTCTAGGGATCGTTGGAGTTCCTGGAAAGGTCTGCAGGGGTCCCGTTGCAAGCTGGAAATGATGAACAACATGTGCTTACGTCAAAACATGGGATCAATGGTTTATGGTCATCCATCCCATCATGGGAATCCTTGTCATTGGTATACAAGAAATCCCTACTAATGGATTGATGACCTCTGCCAGCCTTCCTGAAAATGTCTGGACAGGCAAATGTTTGGCGGGGGAGTGACATGTCAGCCATGCCCGTTGCTAACTGGGTACTATCTGATTGTGATCCTGAATATGTGGGTATATAGGTCAGAACTTTGCACCCAAAGAATAGGATTTCTGGTGGTCCATGACAAAAGAGTTAAAGTTAAACCTGACTAGTTCATCTGCGGTTTCAGGAGCTGAATTTATTGACCCACACTGTGTCCCAGCCAGATGATCATATCTGGTACCATCCATGAATGGTACAGTTCCCTATGTTTGGATTAGTTTTTAGGGTAAATGTCGATAATATATATATATATACTATAATTATGCATGCTTGGATGGGCCGCCTAGTTAGTGAGCTGGGTAGAGGTTACAATATGTTATAATCCATCAATCATGCACCAACCAACTCACTAACTCGCCATGACCCTTTTTTGGCCCATCTCAGTGGATCATCAGGCATTGTATATATATATATATATATTATGTAGTACAGTACCCCCCAATACATGATAGAAAAGCAACTCAAGTGCTATTTTGGAACCTTTCATTCGTATTTCATTACGAAAAAAAGCACCATTTTTTTTTAAGGACTTCACCAAAACGGATCTTTTTCATTGCTGCAATATATCTCAGTCCCTCAGTCCCGCGGCGCCATGCGGCGCCTGTTCTTCCCGTTCCCGGCGCTTGTTCTCAGCTCGGCTCATCCAGAGCACCTTGGCTCAAGGAGAGATCCCTGTACCAATGAGTTGGTTTAAGGGAAAATCTTAACCGGAAACCATGGGTTTTACCATCGAATATAGGGTTTCCGGTTATTTTTTTTTCCCTTAAACCAATCCAATGATTGTACAACGTTGGTAGGTTTAAATATGGACGTTCTGTGGATATATCATGATATATCTGCGATTTCATGTGTTTTGGTAGGTAGGTTGGTTGATAACTAGGCGAAAATTGTAGGATGCGTGGTGGCTTTTTCTCTATAGGATGGGTTTATAAACAACTGCAGAAATGAAGGGTGGTCTTCTTCCTGTGGGTATCTTCCTTTTCAAAATAAAGGCCCCATGCTTTTCAGTTCGATGTTGAATAGCACTGGCCATCAGGGTCCCATACGAGCTACAACATGTTAACACTCCCCAACCTCCACATGAAATTGAGTCACCCATCATGAAAAATTCAAGACGGGTAGCATGGTACCCCCATTTCCTTCGTTTAGGTGCCCCAAAAGATGCGGCTTATAATGGCTACCTAATTCATTGATACCAGGTCAATATAAGCCCCGGTTACTGTAAATCATATTACTGATTGAGATCTTTGAAGCATGCAGCCAGCAAATGATATGACAACGCCACAGGTTATGTACCCAACTCCAGAAAATTCAATTCCAAACTCAATTCTTTATGGATGATCACGAGTTCTCCACTACAACATGCTAAAATTTGATCCAGGTTCACCAACCACTACCCAGTTTACACGAATCCCTCCCCATCTTTGGCAATTCGTTTTTTGTGATGCGTTTCATGTGCCTCTCATTTGTTTCTCATGTCTTTCCATTGTTTTCCCATTGATGTTGACTCACCAAGTCCAAGCCGCATGTCGCTCTTGCGTCGCCTTTTCGGGGAGCAAAAAGGTTGTTGGCCTTGAATATACTCACAGATACCCTGGGGTAAACTAACATAGATGTGGAAAAATGACCCATTTATAGATCATTGCCGGCAAAAAAAGGTGAATATCCACATCATTCCAAATCTATGTTAGTTTACAGGAGGGCAAATACATAGCAGAAAAATTAGAGGTCACCAACAGAAATGCAGGACGTCTACAGAACTGCAATTAAGATCAACTAACGTCAATAAGATCAACTCACATCAACTAGCATCGACTAGCACTGACTAATATCATCTGTATGTAACATCAGCTATATAACATCAGTAACTAACAATCAATGGTACAATAGCATCAAACAACTGTCATGCGGATCAAGAATATCCTTGGATAATCATAAACATGGCGATGGAAAATCCTCATTTCCAAAAGGAAAATCCTTTTAAAAAAATAATGTCGTAGATATAAATGGAGCATTGTCCCTTGGAATGCAATGGCCACCTTTGATCAGCAGAGGGTGTTCAATTGCACCCCATCTGCCACCTCCTCATATTCCTCACGTCGTCGCATGGCTTCCGTCTGCCGCTGGGAGGCCATGACCGCCTGCGGCTGCATCCCAGGTGGCCGAAATCGAGATAGTCTTCCCTACAAAAAATGTGAAAAATTGGATGGAAAAACGGAAAAACATATGAAAAGACATGGCAGTCCGGAGCCCCTCCCTGGTGTTATGAACGGATGTGGGCAGTCGGGATCCGAAACGATCGCAAGAAACACCTACGTTCCTTCTCCAGCAGTGATGGAGATAAGGCTGGTCAATGAACCAACAAGGGACATGAAATAGATGCATAGCTGGGTAGCAGCAATGGAAAAAGAACAGTCCACTTAGTCCACTTGTTGGTTCACACCATAAACTGCGGACTTGCTGCGCAGGGGTATCATCCATATACACCCATCTCCTATCCAAAACACTCTATCCTCTCGGCAGCTAACCTGAATTCGAATTTTACCAGCCTAGCTCCAAGTATTTCTGTTGGCAGAAAATCTGTTGCTTTCGTCTTCGGCTATGCTGAGAAACAATGACCACGGATGGGTCCATTCTCGTCCCCTGAACCCATGACCAACACCAGCAGTGGCCATCCACCTTTCTCTGGATCTTCATGTGCCGCTGAGACCAATTTTCGGCGGACAACCTGCGGATTTTCGGCTGAACTCTTTAAGCCTTGGGCCTTGTTGAACAAACAAAGATCAACTCGTGATTCTTCCTATGTATCGTTGGCTATTTCCCAAACACTCACCCATATTCAAACCAAACTTGGCCATATTTAGCTAGTTTGGTAGTTTGTGGATGTCTGTGGTAACCTTTGGTAAAGATTGGTAAAGTACCAAATTGGTAACCTACACGGGTGACCTAAACAGTTGCACTGATGCAAGCTCCACCCCGAGTCGACGGTCCCAAATATGCGTAAATCCCGGCTACACCGTGGATTTCTGGGGGGTTACTATGAAAGGGGGAAGCGATTGGTTGGGTCTATGACTTTCTTCCCTTGGAAAAAAATGATTACCATCCGCCAGAACTACTCTGAACCGCTCCTGCCTTGCTTGATTCAACTCAAGAAAGTTGCGACCTCGGGCAAACTCCTCAATCCTCGGCGCAACGAAACGTGATCCGACCTTGGAAATCGAAGAGAAAACAGTTGAAAGGTTGAAACCCACAATGTTATAAAAGATGTGAACCTGTGCCTCTCCGCCGAAAGCTCACTGTAGAACATCTACCTCCACCCTGAAAGTCCCAAAAAGGGGGTAAACCTACCAACTTTTTGGGGGAAACTAGCCATCTTCGACCATGTATATAGGTGTTGATATATGAAAAATTATAAATGATCAAACCATTGCTAGAGTATGGTTTATTCGTTTAATCTAAATATATACCGTATATTGCATATGTACCTTGATCATTCCTCGTTTTTCTGCACCAAGTAGATGACCTTCGACTCGATGAAGCCACCAAGGCACTTTTGCCTCCGCGCCGCTTCCATGACTTTCAGCTTCTCTTCAAAGTCTTCCTACATCCGCCCAGTTAGGGGATGAGAAATCATATGTAGCATTCATAGGGTTTAGATGGGTTCAATATACCCACTCTAAGTCGGATTTGCTTAAGGAGCCCCTCCCTCAAAACAAAAAAAACACATTACCCATATTCCCTACAGGTTCCCCAAGTAGTGGATTTCCTCTTGAGAAAACAAAAAAAACATGTTCAGCAAGTCCAGGATGCTTGGATTCCCAGTATTGGATAAAAATGACCATGGCACATAGGGGAAAAGACAAACATATAAACTTCCCAAGGTTCATGAATACTTTTCCCCATTAAGATGGCAGTTTTGGGAGATCCACCAATTTTGAACAACCCGATTTTTAACATCACTATAAAACAACTAACCAAAACACCAAAACAAAATACTGTAGTTCTGTAGTATAATATACTGTAGTCATATAATGATTTGGGAATGAGAAGAAATGAAAAGTACAGAAAATCTCTTTGAAGCCGCTTCAATCGTCATCAAAGAACCAACCGTCGCAATCAGGACTGACTGAAGCACTGAATCCGTCAAAAAATGGTGGATGCTTCGTGACACGTGGTTTTCACATGTTTTCACAGCTTTCGAAATCCTTCGCAATCCACCCAGCTCGTCAAGTGATTGCCCGAGCAATGAACGAATGATGGTCTTATCTCCAGTCCTGAAGCCTTGTTTTTTTGGACAGTTCCCCAGACCCCAGATTTGGAGATGATTTAAACTCAAAAACATACATCTTCCCCTGGCCAGCTTCGATTGCCAGGGGAAATTGTCCGGAATTTTCCTTGGGTCCTACTGGGATCTGCAACCTCGCCTTGGGACCCGTGACTCTTCATCATGGCTATGGACCAGTTCCACTGTGTCTAATCACTCCAGGAGTTGGCGGCTAATCCTACACATCCCGAAGCAAACTATCATTTTCGCTAGGCTTGTCTTCTCCCACAATAATGGCAACAGATTCTGTGGTGTTAAAATCGTTAAACCGGAGGTTTCCTAAAATGGGATATGATATGCATACCCTCTGGTAAACCAACATAGCTATGGAAAAAATCACCATCTTTCATAGGAAAATCCACTATTTCAATTGGCCATTTTCAATATGTTCGTTTACCGCAGGGTATATCCTTCAACCCAGGCCCCAGGCACAACCCGGCACAACCCCACCCTCGTTCGCGGTGTGCGCGTGACTTCTGCCAAGCGCGCCTCGGAGCAGGTTGTGTTTTGTTGGGAATTTGGGAGGTGCCTACCCTCTGGTAATTTGACATAGCTATTGAAAATGGTCCATTTGTAGTTGATTTACCGATTGAAAATGGTGATTTTCCATAGTTATGTTAGTTTACCAGAGGGTAAAGCAAGTTGTTTTTACTCTTTTGACTCATTTTCTTTGGTGGGCCAGATTTTTGGCCTCCAAGTATGGCGATTTGGGCAAGTTTGGATGATTTTATATATGATTTGATATGATTTTGGACATGTGGGTCCACTCTTTTGGATGACCTACTGGATGTTCACTGTATATACATTTTGAAGGGTCAAACATGGTCAAACCCTTCACAATTGCTCGCAAAGGGTTCCATTTCCCCTCAATGTTAATTCCAGGCTTTGATCATGGTACAACTTTGATCAGTATGGCATGTAGCAGCATGCTCCAACACTTAGAGGAATCGCGAACTGACCACAAAGTACGAAGGATACTGAAGTATGCCATTCAGAAAGCATTGGGATTGGAGAGCTTCTGCTCAAACTATCAGATACCCTCTGGTAAACTGACATAGCCATTGAAAATTGCCATTTATAGTGGACTTTCCCATTAAAAATGGTGATTTTCCGTAGTTATGTTAGTGTACCAGAGGGTGCAACCAATTCAAACTAGTTCTATCAGGATTCTTTGGTATGGCCAATTTCTCATGGCCCATCTTGGATCAATTCTTTTAGCTGGCAAAGATACAGACAGTCCCCGCTCAAGGTTGCCCCTAACACTCCAGATACTAAAGGTGAAATCTGGCTAAATGGTGTTAACGAGTTGGAATCACCCATTGCCCCCGGCCCCCGCTTATCGAAATCACTTACACTACCGACATAAGCCTGATAAATGATGATTCAACTTTAGTTGTACAAATCGCCCTATCATCAACGAACGGTTTTGTCCAAATATGGTTGAGTTAGCTATAAATGCCGCTAAATTCTATAGACGATGGTGAGCCATTTAATTTGATATCATAATATCGTTGATTGCCTCCATCCACACTCATATCCGCATTAACATCCCACTAATATCCTATATCAATATCCCATCAATATCCCATCGATTCCCCATGAATATCCCCATTCACATCCCAAAAGATAAAGTTCTGTCTGCATCCCCCCCAAAACCTGGCCCAGCCGACAGGACTGCACCTCCCACCCATGACGCGAGCGAGCCACCTCGGTCCCAAGGGGAGGTGACTTGGGTGTCTCTTCAAATGGGGGCGGAGCCTCCATTCTATGGCCATGCCAATAGGGAAAGTGCGCTGTTTTGGGGTGCTCCCATACTGTTTAAACAAAACCGTATGCAAACATTCTATTGCTGGTTCGTATTCCCAGTATATCGAACACATTCCCATAAATGCTTGTGTTTCCCCATTGTATCACGCCTCCCATTGCCCAAATAGAAAGTACCTCCCATATGGCCTCCGAATTGAACAGGTCCAGTTCCAAACCAAGCGTTTCTGGTGAGGCATTCTATATTTAGAAGGCAGTAGAAGGGAGGAATTCTTTGGACCAAACCATCCCATCCCATTATACTGGTTGGTTGATATCTGATAGGTATAATATCAGAGTCATATGTTAGCTTGTAGTCGTAGTCCTCAATCAACCACTTAGCATAACAGGCAAATACAGTACTAATGTTAATTCCCTCATATACCCCTGATATCATTCTCTGAAATGACTTTTAGTATTACCCCCGAAATGGACCAATCAGCCAATCAAGACGGACATTTTGAACATGAGCCGCCTTCGGGGAGAAGACGTCATCTGAGAGCTTCAGCTTCAAGTTGCTGAAGGTCACTTGAAACCTGACGGCGATGCTTCGAGGCTTTAAAACCTCTGGGAAACTCCCCAAAATAATGGGTGTTAATATGGTGGTAGATTTAGATGATTTCGTGGAAGGAGAAACCCTTTAATCTGCAAAAGAATGGGAGCTCCCATGGTGGATTAGGATAATCCCAAATATTAGAAATATGCTGGGTATTGTTGGGTAGTATCTGTATATGTATGTATATATATATATACATTTATACATATATATACAGATATATATATATATATACATTTATAATATATATATATATATAGATAATCATCAGCCTACGTTTTTGCTGAAGCTGCTCAGGTCATTCTCAGCATTGAAGCACTTCATCTTGCGGCTGTATCATTTCGAGCCATGCCTAAAGTGTGCTCTCTCGAGTACGCAACATGCTCTACAATCAACAAGTGCCCGATCTTTAGGAGGAACGGGAAATTGTGGAAATCTGGATGGGTGGTGAAAGGAACTAGACGACGGATGGCCCGAGAGCGAAGAGAAGTATAGTGAGATATGTAATTGTGAAGATCGTATAACATGAAATATATAGAGAGAGGAATATAT
>BGPT01000925.1:192488-208066 GCA_003297045.1 Symbiodinium sp. clade C Y103 | reverse complement strand
ATATGAAAATGTAAGATGTGCAGATGTGAAGATATGAGAATGTAATAATGCAGATCTCTTTTTACGAAAAACCCTTCGCAGACGCTCTCGGGAAAAATAATTATATAATGATGATTATTGATGGATGATCGATGATGATCAATCATGATTATAGAATAGTTACAGTTTACTTTTCATGTATTTTCCTACTCATTTTGTGGACACAAGCTATGGATTGTGCCAGCACAAAGTTTGAAATTTGTATACCTTTCCCAGTTGTGGAAATGGATGGGAACATATAGATTTTCTTATTTAAAATACCAATAGCATCGTTTTCCATAATCGTCCCATACGTGTCCATAATTTCCCTCCGGTAAACCATGGGAAATTATGGAAATGTGTGGGAAAATACCCGATAGCTGATGGTGTTGATGGAAAATCTTCATTAAGTGAAAGGTTTCTCCAGCTGCTATCTTTGATATATGACCAGCAAAAATGAGGATTTTGCCGAGAAGAATGGGAACAGTGACCTTTATATATGAATAGGAATGCAGCTGGTGTGTATTGATTTTACTTGTTGGCTATCTATGATTCACAAATTTCCAAGCGTGACCCATGTGAGAGGCAATCAGCAAAACTGAATGGATGTATGTACCAGCTCGCCAAAAGGCTTCTCACTTTTCTGAAAGATTACCCGCCAGATCTACATGATTCTCAAATCAAACATATTTGCTGTTCTTAGGGCAGCATTTCTTGATCCCCCTACTTGCCATGTTTGGTATGATTCCCCGTTTTGCCAACCATCCTGATTTGCCCATATGTCCATTACACCATTTCCTGGGGAATCATATACTATCCATTGTACATCATTAACCCCCATATAATGGAGTATCCCGTTGTACAAGGTTACATGGGGATGGGTCAAAACGCCGGGACCCCCTGGTGTTCACATCAAAATATAGTTGGTAAATAGATATCCTTTCCCAAAAAAATTGTCTTCATATCATAATATAATCTCTGGTTAATTTTCGCATAGAAAAATTCAAAATCACCATCTTAATGTAGGCAAATCAACTAGAAATGGGCCATGTTCATCCATTTTCCATAGCTGTTACTGTAGTTCACCAAAGGGTGGGTATTGATCCATAGCCTTTTGGGATGATATGACCCCAGGTGGCCTCGCTACCAAGATACCATCGCCGAAAGAGTGATAGCACTGAATCAACACAAAGGAGAAGTTCGATAGGTGATCCTGGACACAGATGCCACATGTGGTTGTGATCGAAACATGATTATCAGTATATACTATATGTGTATAGTCATAGTTTGAACACATATCATATGATGCAACGTGTGTATGTACATCACGAAAGTAAATAAACATATAAAATAACAAAAATAAAAATAACAACAACAATAATAATTTTTAAAAACAACAGGCATGCTAACAACATGACAACAAAGATCACGACAATTATTTCGAGCATTCAAGAAATAATACAACACAATTAAAATGGCGATGACAATAATCTGACATGTCTTCATATAATATGAATTTTGATAATCATAGTTTAATCACAGTAGTATATGCAACGGTTGTAATCAAACCATTGTAAAACAATGCTCATTTTTTAAATCCATCACTCTTCAATACGTGTGGAGACTGTAGTAGCACTGCGAATTCCAGGTCGCAGTATAGGGTTCGATTGCTGTGTACTGGAGCGTCGACTGGATGATGGGTTGCTTCTTATCTTCTTGCTGACTCTTGACCGTTTATATAAGATATCTGTCAATCCCAACGGAAAGAACCACAACCGTGGCTCCGACAGTTATATCTTGTTGCTTCAAGTCTCAGTACACATTGGCTTACCAAACAAAACATGAAGCTACCATTCACCATTTGGTTCATACACTTTGATGGGCCCAATGGAACATATATTGGGAACACTATTTCATTGACATATTAAGGATTTTATTATGTAGCTGTAAAATATTATATATAATTATATATAAATGTAAAGAACGATTCTTAGATTTATCGCACCCAGTTGTAGTACCCCACTTCCCAACAATTCAACTATTATATAATTTAGCCCATCTTAGCAGTACAATTTCTCCCACCGTTTGCCCGGTTTCCTTCTCTTGTGGCAATCGATTCGCTGTGAAAGTCCGGAATCCTTCCTGTGACCTCGCCGGGAGGCCCTGCTACACCCGAGCCGCTTGGGTCATCATGGTACCCATGGTAGCCCCAGAATAACCATGAAAAGGAAACATTAAAAGGTGATATCAAGGTACGGGCTTTGAGAAAAAATAACTCAAATTTTTCATGCTCAACAGCATGATAAGCCACTTGATCCAACTTGTAGGTCCTGGTTGGTCCGATTTTTGATCACGAAACAAAACGATGAGTTCACAAATCAATGTAGCCATGATGGCTGAGGCCTCCCAGAAGAAAAACGTCAATTTGGAGGTCGCTGCCCACAAGGAATAGATCTAGAGGATGTGTATATAGTATATAGATGCAATATGATGCAATGATGGAACAGCCTCTGATTTCATTTCTTTTGGAGCACCCAGAAATGGATACATCAACACGCGGTGAACTTTCAACAAGTCTGACCAACTAAAGAAACTGACTTGATTTGGGGATGGATCAGTGTAGCCAGGTACCTTGATTTGGAGCCACAAGCAACAAGAAATCTTTGTCATTCCCTGTCATCTATATTTCATGGCATTTGATAGGTGACATTTATTGACCCATCCTAATATCCCGCCAATAGAAGGAGTTGGAATAGAGATTTTTCATAATGCACATTTGATGAATTGCATTCCCCATAGCCAGCACCCATTTACCCATTTTCTAAGTCCAACAAATGGCCCAAGAGACCCCAATCTGAAGGCTACTTGAACTTCGCTGGAGGTCGGAAAGCGCAAAAGCACCTAGCCGTTTGAAATCAGCGAGGGGAGCGGATTTACCATGAAAATGAAAATGATGAGACAGGTTAACCCCATTCCCCTAATCTCTAATTAAACGATGGTTCCTGGGTATTCTTTAAAGCCAGGAGGAACGGAGTAATCCGAATCGTCCATGAACAATGAGAATCCGAAGGAAAATGAATCATAAAAACACATTGTATTGTGGTAATTAGGAAAGTGAATGGCTAAAGAAAGACTTGCAGAGAATTTGTGGCATTTCGAGTTCGTTCCACCTAAATGTTGGAGATGCCTGCACCATTTTGGATATCCTGCAAAAAAGTTGTTTTACGTATATTCCTCCAGTTATGATTCAAAAGCAGCCCCTGAAATTCATTGAAATTCCACAACCATAGTTTATCCTCAAGGGTGTGCGAAACTTTACTTCAAGCAATTTGGCGAAGTGGAAATGAGGGCAATGATACAAAGACACGTTAAATCCAAAAGCTGAAAGTGAAGCAAAAACATCTTAACACAAACACTGTTGTGAACTAGAAGCAATTTTCACACCAAGAACAGCTTCATGATGCAAGATGAAAGACTATGATAGATTATATCTGTAATGGTCAGATACACCAAGCAAAGATCAGGTGGTAGGATTAAAGTAAGAGAGGCGCAAACTTATTTCAATACTACACACGAAAGACTTGACATAGAATGACACCATGAAACATGATCTATAGATGCAATCCAACCCGAAAGTGCTTACACAATACAACATATGAGCCGTCTCGCAATTGTCAGGCGGAAAAACAGAATATCTGTAGGCTTCGTTTTTGGGGGCCGGGTTTTGTTTTCGCAGGTTGCAGACCACTTTTTTTTATCTATGTTCCTTTTAAATGTTTTTTTTTCTATAGAAACTTTTCCGAGGTAGCTCATACACATATCTGATCTCTTTGGGGCCACTGTTCATCAAGCATCATGCATGCTGTCAACTAGTAGGCCCAATATACTAATCACATCCCCAAACATGATGTGGACACAATATTGCAGTATGTTGATCTTTGTTAGTATACCAGTTGAACATGTCCAAAAATTGGTTGCAACAAACTGCTTGAACCAGAAGTTTCATGAACAACTACTGGAATCAAGGTTCAGTCGTTCAGTCCTGCTAGTCTTGTTTTGCAACTTCAAGGTTCTCGAGTTTGTTGCAGAGTTTGAAATATCATCAGAAATTGATGTATCCATATGTTTCCCAAATATTCTGAGAATATACTATTCCCATGATATCCCCATCAATGGTTAAACCTCCACTGATGTCCATGATATCCCCATGAAAAGTGGATTGTGAGTTATAGCCCCATTGATATGAGCATTAATAATCCCATTACTGTAATAATCCCATTAAATATTCCCATTAACATCCCCACTAATATTCCCATTCATATTCCCACTAAAATTTGCATTATTACCACAAAAGATCCCCGTGATATCCACATGATTTTCCTATGCCCAGTCCCCATCACCATGGCCACACCATGGCCTCTCCACCCCGCTGCAGCCGTCCATGCAGCAGGAAATTCTGCATCCGCGCTGAGTCCTCCGGCGGCAACAGCTTGGCGGAGACCCAGCGCCGCGCGTCCAGGTAGACCTGGGTGACCCGAGGATCATCCCACGGTCCTCGTGGGTAATGCTAGGAACCCTGGGTCGCAAGTCCCATAAAGTGGGTTTTCATGGGTTATTCATGGTTATCCCATATATAGATGGGTACATGTTATAAGGTAAACTACTATGGTACCAACCAGTTATTCAGTGTGATGATCCTCCAAGTAGGAGGGTTACCATCCACACAACAATCAGTTTGACCCTGAGAATCACTACTTGATAGTGGAATGTCGTCTGGTTAATTTGGGGGATGGTAACCCTCCTATAGTTGTTTTTTTTGGGGGGGCTATGGGATACACGATACACAGATCAATGGTATATTTGAGCTTCTAGGGAATGCTGGCTTTTTGGTAGATGAAACATTGCCAGTGAGATACCACGAGGTCACTACCTTGCAAGGTGCCTCACCGTCCGAGGTATTCAGTTGTGGCGCGTTCGAACTCAAAGGCATGAAACAAGGACCCCATTCCTCCGGGCCACTGGTGGATGACAAAATGAGTCCTGAACTATTGCCATTCCTAATACACATTGACAATCAGTGAAATGTGCAGGCTCTGTTCATGGTTAACCTTAGATACCAACCAAAAAGACTGGTGTTGGTACAGATTCCCAATTTTGTCCCACAATTATGCAAATAATCCAGAGTTAAACTAGCCATCCAATGGTTTCCCCCTGTTCACAAGCGAGGCGCCAGATCTTCTCCGTCGCGAAAAATGGAGACGTGTCCCCCTTCACAGTCCCAGACGCCCTCCACGGGCAAGGTCAAACGCAGAAGCGCCACCTCAAACCTGGCCATAGAAAGAAGCTTGGGATATGTGGGACAAGGTGACCCCACTGTTAAAAAGCAAGACATGCACATGTCTATCATAACTTCCTAAATTTATCATAACTACATTTCTATAGTTATAGTATAGAGTAATGAATGGTATTGATATACGTGTGCTGAACGAAAGATCCGCTTCCATTTCGATTTAGCCATGGTTACCGCTGTCACCACTTGCCGTGAGCATCTCCAAGACAAGTCACGGTGGGCGCATTGTGCGGTTTTGCAGTAGCTTCTCCAGTTCATTCTGACCTGCGGTGCCAGTCTGTAATACTGAAAAGTAATGAAAACTTGAAGTAAATCTCCAGCGCAATACCCCACTTCTCTAACATTCCAATAGCTCATGCATTACCTTTGGGTTGATGGTGAGTTATCATGCACTATGACTATACCAGGTAAAATTAGTCATTTGACTTTCAGGTTTAGAATTGGTTCGTTTCGCAACAGGAACTTTTGTCAAATGAGACAAGTGTCATCATGCCATAAATTGAGGACAATCTCTTCAGTTGGATAAACAATGGCCATACAGCCCCTTGCAAAAGATTAAGAGAAGTCAGCACTTAAATCTTCGTGGGACACTATAGGCATGACGACTTTGTCACAGATGCTCTACAAGAAAAGAAAGATGATCATCTTTAGAATGCTTGGAAGCGACCCAGATATCAACAGGTAGCATGCCAAAGGGTCGAGACTGCAAATGAAAAAAAACAAAGCATTTTGCTGCACGCTTGTGTGCAAATCTGTTGCCCTACCCCGGCTTGGATGAAAAAATCGTGTTGACAAACCGGCGATCAGAACCTATGTCAACACTGTAGCCAAAACAGCTATATCATATATCTAGGTGAAATCGAGTTGTGGTTCTTAAAACCACCATGAAACTTGCTTCTTGGGATTCCCTGGATGTCAGCAAGTTTGGGTACTTTCTCGTGTTTGTGCAGATTCCAAGTCATGATCGGTCAGGTGGCGATACTTCTGTCGCAAAGGCAAGCAAGAGAGAAACCAAATGAGAAATGCTTCATTTGGCTTGTGATATGCATGGAATCCGTCAATCAAATTTACCCACAGTTCAACTTAATGGTTGCTTCCATACAGTAGTTCCAAGACAACTCCGAATCAATCTCTAGGACCTCCCAGTTCTTAGGTATGTTCAAGACTTTGGTCCGCGCAGATCCCACCATACCATGCTGTATCGCTTTGTTTGCCATCCCCTGTGAAATCAACAAAATTAGGGGATACCGGGATACCATATAACATATATCATAAATCCATATATTTTCCCATCTTTCTGGACATGTTTGAGAGTTTTTGAGCCAGTAGTGCTTTATGCGATCCAAAAGGCCTTTGCCTTCATGATCTTCACCTGCTGTATCATTTTTGGGACACGCGCTGCACTTCTCGGAAAGCACGTGTTTTGCTCACCACAAGACAACATTATAAGGCACTGTCATGGCGGTTTCCAAACATCATCTGTCAAAATCAACTACGGCTCTCATGGTCGGATCCTTGGCATTACTCTTGCGACGAATGCTCCACGCCAATCCGTTCAAACTTCGCATGACGGGTAGCTGGTGCTGTTTCGCATACAACTTCATGGCCTGAAACATCTCTTGAAGAGAGTATTCGGCAAAATGCCTCCCTTGAATGGTTTTGTTTTTTGTCAAAATTTGCAGTACATCTTTCATCAAAGTGGCCGAGTTGTTAATGATTTGCCATCTTCCCCCCGTCAAATCAGACAGAAATGCCGTTCGTAAGGTCTTGCCAACATCCACATGACTATCACCTGGACCCGGAAGCCAACCAAATTTCCTCAAAGAGGTTTTGTTCTCCGCCGAATTGAGAAATACAAACATTGCTTCTGGCACGTCAGTGTTGAATTGGTTGTCCAAGTATCCAAGGCGTGTCAAAGCCCTGACCGCCAGGTCTGAAGAATCCTCCAGGATGAAAGGGCCGCCGCCCCTAGACACAGCACGGGCTCTTGGGTAACCAAATGTTTTCTCTTGACTCTTCTTCAGTCTACCTCGTGTTCCAGTAATGGGCAGAAAATATGCGAGCTTTCTCAAGTACTCTTTGCAATTTCGTTCAACTGCGAATTGAGATTCTGCGAAGATGCTATGCACAGCCCTAACTGCAGGCTGGTTTGGAAACACGGTCAGAGACCCCAACTGGTTTGCGTACCAGAACTTGGCACACTTCGGAATCAAATGTCCGTGGCTTGCCTCTCCATACCCCAAATCTTGAATATACTGTGCTACCTCATCATGCATTGCGGCATGATGGTCATGCGAATCTGCTTCGTCGTTTTTATCCACAAGCTCGACTGAACCACTGCCATCTCGGTGGAGGATTGCCCGGACCTGGGTTCCACCTTGGCCTCTCGCGGACATTTCCAGAACTTTGATGCCCAGCTTTTCGTACTTTTGTATGGTGCCAAACATGGTTGCAGGGATGAGCGCCACAACATTGGTGCCTCTCGATTGGAGATCAAGAATCGCGTCAGCAAAATCGATGTCCTGAACGAGGAGAGCTATACGAACAAACGGCAACTTGGAGAACTTCCGCATCGCTTTAATAATAGCCTTATCATTTGGCTCTGCCAAGAGCTTCTTTGAGCTTCGGTGAATGGGTCGAAATGAAATTCCAGCCTCTTGCATGAACGTGCTCCATTTCTTGTTCCGACACCTCTCGGGTGGCGCAAACAGAGTTGTATTAACATTCTGTCCATGACCTTCCAGCAATGCAATGGCTTGGCCAATAGCGTCAACGCTATGACAATCACCATCTACAAGCAATTCGGTCCTGCTAGAAGCCAACCAAACTCGAGGTTTCCGACTCCCCTGACCTCTCAAAGAGCCACCCAAGAAGCCAACTAAGGAACTGACGACCAAAGAATGGCAGCACTGCAGTGAACTTCTTGGCCTTGGAGCGGTGCCACTACGCGCACGGCTGATGCGTTGCCAAGGAGACAACGATAAGGCGATGGGTCCAGCATGGGCGTGTCCGCACTGCACGCCAGAGCTGCAAATGGCCATGGCTGCCAATGCTGCAGGATTTAAAAATGCTGTTGGAGAAAGTCATGACACATGCTGGCACCGAGAATATCTGAATGACATGTCAGGGTGGCAAAGGGAGTTCGTCTTTGGACAAAATATAACAAAATAATGTTAATATAATATATGTTAATCTTCTTGGCTGGTGGCCATTATTCAGTTACCTTGACACAAATATGCAGTCAGCGGCCCACCGAAAATTCTCGAGTGTCAAGGTGCAAATCAAGACACGCAGCTTGTGTTCCACCAATTTGGCGCTTTCTCTGACAGGTTGATGCCATACTACGGCATACAGCAACCCCAAAAAAGATAGAAAAGCAAATCATCATCTAAAGTAAACTAAAGTTTACTAGAATACTGGTAAGTTACTTGCTGTCCACTGTTTGCATGTCTGTATTCACCACACTTCCCATACCCTCCCCACCATAGATATCCATGACGGAGAAAGGTGTCTTCGCTGTATCGATCTCCTTGATGGTCCTCAGCAACAGTGATAGCAGCGTTCACCAAGCATAAATCATCCCAAGGTTGCTGGTTTACACCACTTTTCCTGGTAAATCATGGGATAACTGACATCTGTTTTTTCCTTCATGTTCCATCATCTATTGATTTGCTTCTTGCCGTTTGTACATGTTTGTAGTCGGAACAAATCCGTTCGTTCCTCACTTCTGAAAGCTGAACATGTCTTCAGTTTCATTGGCCCATTGCCGATCTTGAGAATCTATTCCTCTACCCTCTTGTGATTTAACATAGCTATGGAAACTCGACCATTTATAGGTGATTTGCGCATGAAAAATTGCGAGTTTCCAGAACTATAGTAATTACCAGAAGGTACTTGCCCAAGAATGCTGTTCTTTTTGCTGTCGTTTCCAGTTTCATTTCTTTTCATCCCCATCATCCCTATCCCTATCCGATATCCATATAGAGATCCCTCAGCGTCATCTTTCCATATGTGCACTGCCCTTTCATTGGTAACATTTTTTTTATGGCGGGCTGATAGGGGTTCACATAGTGACAGGAAACCCTATGACTAGCTACGAGTAGTATAAGCCCCAATTCATACATAACGAGTGACATACATTCATACAGAATGAAATCACCGGAAATCACCGTGTTTGCTGATTAAATCCCATAAATTGATATAAATTGACCATTGTTCATCTCCATCAAAGTCATCAAAGTCATCATTCCCATCCCATTGTCGTCAAGCCACCGGCCACTCCCCGGCACCGTCACCCGTGGCCACGCCCTCCGCAGCGCTTCGCCCAGACCTCGCAGCATCGCTGACGGCGCCTTGGACGAAGGCGTCGAAGCCCGCGCCAGCGCCGTGTGGAGCGCACCGCAGCTGAGCCTGGAGAAATGGGAAATCCACTTTTTGGAAGAGTTTCCTTATATGGTGGATCTCTTAAAACCATGGGTGTCAATACTAAAATGGTCTAATTCTGGATGATTTGGGATACCACCCATTTTGGGAGGTCTCCATTTTTCTTCAGGAACATAATGAAAGATAGTGGTCTAACCAAGAAAAGATGACGATTTAAAATGTATTTGAAAATGGCATGGGATTTGATGATTTCAACCATGGTTTCCAGGACAACAAACAAAACTAGTGGTTTCACCAGAAAAATATCTGGGTTGTCTGAATTTTTCCTGTACTTGAAATGGGATTTCACCATATTTTGTTTGAAGGAAAATTGTGAAAATTGGTAGTTAAAAAGAGACACAAATCGAAATAACGAGCAAAATTGTGGATTTCATATGGATATTGTGGATATTGTGGATAGTGAGTTTGTCTGAAAATGGGGTACGGTATACTCTCCAAATGGCAATCTAAATGGTAAAATGATAAACTAGTGGATGTTGGGGTACCCTATGTTCAAACAGACTCGATTGTAGGTACCCTATATGTTCAAACAGACTGAGTTATATGCGGAATTCATGTATAAATAAGGGATAATGGGGGCATGTTCCAGGATAGGTGAATGGACAAATGAAAACCTGAGAGTGGAAAAGGTGGGGGTCATCTTTACATGAAAGGATCTTACTTTGGGGTGCAGGCCAGTGGCTATTAAATGGTATTAATGGATATCACTATATAAAGGCTGTTTTAATAACCTCCATTTATGTAAGTTGCGAATTGGAGTTCCTACAACTATAATGATATCTAACAGAATCTAACCCACAAAGATCATGGTTCCATGCACTGCCAGGTACTTGGCCCCCCTCAAAAGCCATGTGAATCCCATCCCTTCGCTCCAGGCAACACGAAGGATCTGATGGCCATGGGATCTTTGGGCTGGACCCTCAACGCCGGATGTCGCTGTTGCAGAAGTGCCACCTGAGCCATGTAGGTATGGTGAGGGGTCTAGTCATTGGATGATTCAAACTCTGTTTTAGAACATGTGGGTGTGTCTGAAATTCGGATATGTACACCAAATGGCTATCTAAAGAGAACATGATGATAGAGTAATCCATTGGAATTGGGGATACCCCATTTTGAGACAAATCAAAAGATACAAATAAGATGCTGCTGTCCTTAGAATGAATAGAACATCCTCAGGGCTTTAAAATATGACCCCAGAACGGCTTCTGATGTGATCCAGACACAAATGGCCTGGCCTGCTGGATGGACCACTCCAAAAGTATGCTTCTTGATGCTTCAGATCCAAAAATATATATAATATATTCTTGCAGCTCTCTGAGTAAACCCACGATTCAATCAACAATCAGTTGGAGCCACTACCTACTGCAAATCTGACCAGATCTGGATGCTAATCAGCTTTGGGAGAGACCTTGGTGTCCTCGAATCTGGAAATCTATATGAAACTCTCAGAGCCAAAATGTATCATATATATATATATATAACTAATTATGTGTATATATATATATATATTGATGTGTGTATATATATATATATATTAATGTGTGTGTATATGTATCAAACAGGAAGAAACACTGTTAGTTGCATTCCCATGTTTGCAATGAGGATACAACCAACCAACGACAGTCCTTGGGTGATTTGATTGGTTTTTGATTGGATTCAAGTTGTTGTCCTCCACTTATGCACCCCCTTTCGTCCACTAAAACCAATATGATATTCTGCTAAAGTTTCCTGTTTCTATACAAGCCAGGAAAAAGATAAGCAGTTTTTTGTTTAAGTCGTTTTTGTTTAGTCCCCAAGGGTTAGCCCCCCGGGAAAAAACTAATTGCCTAACCTAGCGAGTTGCATTGTACATATATAATAAACAATTATACAGTATATATATATATATATATACATATATACATACGTATCACTGTATATGATGGTGTATATATATATATATATCATTTCATATCATTTGATAATGGTATATGGATTCTGGACATAAATGACTATCAGAACCAATAATGTTTACTGGTTAATCATCCCACATCATCGAGGTACCACCTCCCGCCACACGCATCCCAGTAGCCGCCCGTTTCATCGACTCGACGTTCACATCGCATGGGCCGCGGCACAGCCAGGGACCCCTGGGCCGGAGGTTTCTTCACCGCAAAAAGGGCATTTAACAACCAGAAAAGCTGATTTCACCAGCAAAAACCAGGATTTCAACTCAACACCAATTGAGATTTGTGGGCATGATAAGTATATGCACATACATGATAGGAAAAATCTGAATTCAACCATCAAAAATGATGGACTTGGGGATTCAACCATCAAAAATTGGGATTAGTACAGTAGAGGTCATCAACAAAGACATGCGGAGACTTCATCGATTTTTTACTTTATCGACAGAAGCAACAAAAACATTAGCATGCTTTCAATATATTATCCAAACACACACTACAACTAGGATGGTTGGTGGTTGAGACCCATGAATTAAGGGTATCTTATCAGGGTAAAAACAGCAAACATACAGTAGATGAACCAAGGGCAATTAGGTGACAGTATGTAATTGGTGGTTGGGTATGAAAGTGCGTAGTCGGTCTAGCTGGTGGATTGTGGTGAAGCCAAGGAAAGAAATCATCTGGTGACCTGGCTGTGCATCAAGTTGGATCCAATTTCACCGCTGATGAAATTTCCAGTTGTCGCAAGTCAAATGATATGCTATTTGGAGGTTTCCTTAAAATGGTGGTACCCCAAAATCATCCAAAAGTGGTTCTTGTCAATAGGGAAACCAATGGTTTGCGGTACCCAAATTTGAAGAAATGCCCATTGATTTCTTCTTGTTTTGGAACAAAGAGCACTTATGAGCACTTTGTCTTTACACCCAGAGCTGCTGGTTGCATATCTGCGGCTGATGGACGCCATACTGTTGAACCAAGCAGCATGGCTTGATGTTGGCCAGGTGTATACCAAATGGCATACCTCAAGTTCGGGGATCAATTCCTGGGAACCAGAATCTTGGCTACACATAGGCTCCAAGGAGGGGGGCAAAAGACATGGGATGCGGTTTCAGTGTACACATTGCTACAGAACTCACCTCTAATCTAATTGAGTATGATGGGTGCAGTATATTGATTTGTCACAAAATTTTCTTTTTAACGCAAAACATGATCAATTCATATCAATTCATATTGATTTCATTTTCGGGCTTCCTAATGTTGAGACAACCTCTGTGTGCAATGGTCAAACCATGGTTTTTGTGTTATGGTTATCTAAACCACAATGGGAAACCTTACAGTGGAATACAATGGATGTCTATATGCATTCCTGTAAATGCATTGATGACCATCCCCCAATATGCAATTTTTCCCCAATATGCAAATTTTGACCATGGCTCATATCAGTGTGTCCCAAGAAAAAAGGATCCAGCAATCGTTTTGGGCCACGAGCGAGTGGATGCAATCCGCAGCCCAGGAAGAATATAGTCAACGAGGGGAAATCATCCCACACAAGCATGCTAACAACATAGATTCCCAAATCATCGAACCCCCTTACCCACCAATGAACTCCTCATACTTGTTGATTGAATAACTGCGTTTCAACTTTGCTCGCGACAAGTAGGATGTTTGTTAGCTGGACCATCATTAAGCCCATATCATTGGATGCATCTTCACTCTTGTAGGCGATTCTTGATTATATCATACTCAAAGAATCCAAATACGGAATGCTAACATGTGAAACCAGAAAGGATTAACTACCGCCTCGTCGAAATCCTAGGTGGCATGTCAAATCAGTTTCGCTGAAGCAGAGCGGTTTTGGCTTCTTCCCATATTAAGAAAAATAAATTATCCCCACTAACCATCATTAACTAATCTAATAACTGCACGACATCCTCTTTCAAATGAGAAACCACCAGGAAACTCCTGCATTGCTCATTCATAGACCCTGCCAAATAATTCCAAATAACAGCTTCAAAGCTTAGTTTCCACTTAAAATCGAGCTATTTTCAAGCTCAAACTGCTCATTTTGGGGAGGATAAAATCTGATTTTCATCCAATTTGGAGGCCCTGACCCCACAGCTCTCCATCCAGGCGTCTCCAGCTCCGGCGAAGCCGCCATGGCAACGTCGCAGTCGGCGCTGGATGTGACCCTCGAGGTCGAGGTAGCCAGGGCACGGAGGGAAGGGGCCTGGCGCACCTGGGGCCGCTGTTTTGATTGAAAATTGGGGTTTCTGAAGTCATGGGGGATCCCTAAGTCACCATGGGTTTCACTAAGTTATGGTCTAGTTTTGAATATGGATCTGTTCATGGTATAACTATAATTATAATAAATAGCGAATATGAATAGGGATCTGCAAAAGTACCATGGAAAATAGTAGATATTAGCACGTGGAATAAGGTACGACTTAAGATTACATGGAATTATGGAATATTACTTTAACATATTTTTGCCAACAGTTCAGTGCCAGGTACAGTACCAAAATTACTATAGTAACCGAGACTGCTTGCACTGATCTATATGTGCGGCCTAAGGGAATATCCCCTGAAAATATGGCCATATATGATACATTCATTTTGGGGTCCTGAAATGCACATTAGATGTATATCCATTTTAAACCCATTTGGTTACGGGTCAACATTTAAGGCTCCCAGGATCAGAGATGTGGATTTAAGGTACTACGATTGAAACTCAACGACTTTGGCACTTGGGAGCTAAACTAGACGACGGATGGCCCGAGAGCGAAGAGAAGTATAGTGGGAAATGTAACTGTGAAAATCGTATAGAGGAATATATGAAGATGTCTCAAAGAAAGNGTGAAGATGTGAAGATGTGTGATGTGAGGGGATGAAGATGTGAGCATTTGAAGGTGTGTGGATGTGATGAGGTAAAGATGTGAATATGTGAAGATGTGATGTTGTGAAGATGGGGAGATGTGCAGAGAGAAAGAAGACATCCCAGAAACTTTTGCAAGCTTTTGCACAGAAACGCTTTTACACACAGACNAAGATGTGATGTTGTGAAGATGGGGAGATGTGCAGAGAGAAAGAAGACATCCCAGAAACTTTTGCAAGCTTTTGCACAGAAACGCTTTTACACACAGACCCTTTTACACACAGGCGCTTGTACACACAGACCCTTTTACACACAGACGCTTTTACACGCAAACAATTTTACACACAGACGCTTTTACACACAGACACTTTTACACACAGACGCTTTTACACACAGACCCTTTTACACAGACGCTTTTACACACAGACNTTTTACACACAGAGGCTTTTACACAGACACCTTTTTACACACAGAGGCTTTTACACACAGATGCTTTTACACACAGATGCTTTTACACACAGACGCTTTTACACACAGACGCTTTACACACAGACGCTTTTACACAGAGCACAGACACTTTTACTCACAGAAGCTTTTACACAGAGACCCTTTTACACACAGTTGCTTGTATGGGATCTGTAAGTGTGAAGAGAATAAAGCATTGAACATATGATCAATGTATTGGTGCATGTTGATATGAGAACTCAAGTTGCGACGTGAATTCTTAGCTTGTCCACGTGCAATCTTTTNATATGATCAATGTATTGGTGCATGTTGATATGAGAACTCAAGTTGCGACGTGAATTCTTAGCTTGTCCACGTGCAATCTTTTTTTTCCGACTGCAGCGACTCTTGCGTGCTGGCGCCGCAAGGCAGAAGACGACCTTGGTGGCAGCAGGTTTCTGCAAGAGATAGATTTGTGTAGCAAGTTTCAAAGTCAACAGCCCAA
>BGPT01000925.1:151482-174296 GCA_003297045.1 Symbiodinium sp. clade C Y103 | reverse complement strand
AAATAATCCACCCCGGGTCTGGTCGCAGAGTTGGCTGGGAAGGTGACAGATGCAATTTGCTAGGCCCCCAAAAAGCATTTAGGCAGTTTCCGGGTGTAACCTGGAATGTCCTGAGTGAGACCTCAGACCTCTCCTGAGTGAGAAGCTCCATGGCTACGGAACATGGAACCAGCTTCCTTTCGGAATTCCCTTTCAATTCTCATGCTGAGCATCACTCTGATGCATTTTTCCAATCCCAATAAAAGCATCCACTATCTAGATAAAGATCAAAAAGGCTAATCCCGGATAAAAGCATTGGAGTGAGTGCTGAGCACGCGAGTGCTGGAACGTGAGTGCTGAGTGCCAGCACGCGAGTGCCCGAGCAGCTAAGAGGGTATCATAGTAAACAATCTTAGACTGATAAATTAGAGGCATCCCCCATTCCTTTTTGATATGATATATCCCTTAATAGGATTGGAAATTGGTATACCGCATACTCATTGGGTATTCAAAAAAAAATGGTATCTACGATCACTTCTAATGCTGAGGCACCATCAGTTTCGATCACGCACGCTTCTTTGATTCCGTCCTGATGGCATTGGGCGCCAAATCCACTCGGATCCACTCGGGGAACAACAAATCGAACCACGGAGAGTTGACGCAGGTGAACGTGGAAGGCCGAAATGGCCATGTCTAGTTACCCAATGGGCATCTGGATCCCAGATCTCATTGGAATCGTGCTGTGGTTTTTAACCCAATATGGATTAGTCCAACAAACAATGGAGCTTACATCAGGCTGTACCAACCTACTGGTACCCTTCAAACATGGTATTCTCCAAGCATGGTTTATCATCACATTCACGGTTGAAATGCAATCATCTTATGGGTATATACTGTATCTACAAATGCACAAACAGTGGAAATTATTACACATCACGGTTTCCCAAATGAATCAAATGAGGCAATCATCACTGATGAGATCTGTCATTGTTAGATCCTTATCTTTGAATATGAATATGACATTTGGGGTAAATTGCTCAAATGATGAACGTATTTTCCGATTCACAAGCCATGGCAGCTAGGCCCAGCATCCAAGTCTTGAACTCTTTGCTCCAGGGCGTCGAGATCCTGAATTGTGATGAAGGTCAATCTATGGGAGGTTCCAATACGTTTGATATAAAAGGCTATAAAATGCTCTAAATTGGATTCTAGCATTTGTTTGAATAGGAGTTTATGTTATTTTTTCTGTGGGATATACTGTAATGGGAAATAAGCTGATATAAACAACAATTTTGAGAAATGAGTGTGTCCCAAGGAAATGCTCTTTCATTGGGGAAACCGATGGTAAACTACTTGGAGCTTGGTGTCTGATTGATACCCCGGGTGGTCGCAAGTGTCTGTTTCCTGAAGGTATCCCATATGCAACTGATTGAACTATGCTTACTAACCATTTACTAAGTAGGATAGTCCTTTCGGAAGAAGTAGCCAGTTGGTATCAGCTCCGGCAATACTTATGACACTTTCGGCATCTTTCTGCATGACCAGTATGTTTGCTCTTAACAGGGGTATCAGGTGTTAGATTCTTAGCCAGCAGATGGTGTGCTTTGAGAACAGGAAACGGTTCTGGTGTGTAGGACCAGGGGTATCACGTCCGAACACAAGAAACTACATGTCCCTTGTTGCCGATTAAATCCTCATGTGGCTTGCTTAGATTTGCTTAGTAAATTATAACAATTTATGTGTCCATATATACTTGTGTGTGGTCCTCTGGTAATCAAACATGGTTTGCTAGACAATCACCCATTTATAAGTTTACAGATAGAATAAAGACATACATTTACAAGGGACTGTCTGTTGCCATGTTTGATTACCGGATGGTATATACATGTGTATCACTACTGGTCGTGTGTGAAAATCCCCATGGCCACTGAGGCAACTTCATCCAACTTCCCAAGAAAAATTGGAGGCTTCCTGAAAACGCTTCAACATAGTTCAACCCAAGTGCTAGACACACAGCCATGGATAAATACATAGTAATAAATCTCAATCCCATTTTTAGCGGGATGAACCTCCATAAATCCCAGCGACATGTGAGCAGAGGGACTGATTCCATGGGTTTTATGACATCACTGAGACATCGCAAAAATCCAAGGATCGACCCATTGCCCTTGGATTTTGGTGGAGCGATCTTTTCGACCTTTGTAGATGAACCCGCCTCAGCTGGGGGAACAGCTACAGGACCACCTCCATAGCCATCCTATCTACACAAGAGTAAACCCTCCTATCTATAGGACATTAATATGAACAAATCTCCTCAAACCAGGGTTTTGGAGGGATGTTTATCAGAATTTATCAGTAGAGGGAAGGTTGGCTTAAATGCTTAAACCCTTGCTGTCACCCCACATATCCAGAGGTCTTTGGTGGATGGGGTGAAGAAACAATGACTGCAGAACAAAGCTCATCGCAAACAAGTGGAATGTGAACTCGTTAGCCCAATCTCAACCATTATTTTCACATTTTTAGGACGTGACAACCATGGTACTCATGGGGTGACGTGACCAAGTGACCATTTGTCCGTCTGATTTCTAGTCGATTGAATCTTAGTCACTGGGATGAATGATCAGAAACAACTCAGGCTCTGAGTTTAGCAGCATCCAACGAGCGTAAGTGACATCCATGGGAAGTCAAAACGGCAACTAGCTCTATTTCACTTAGGGTAACAAGTAGTAGATACTGTTTGGTGGTTCCAAGCCCATGAAATTTTATGCCAATTTCAGAGCGGCGGATTGGAATGCAAGTGTAGGCAATGATTGTATAATTCGCAACTTAGCTTGAGATAAGCGAATTCCTCGAACCCCCTACAAGGCGAACCCCTACAAGGTGGTGCTCCCCGCTGAAGTTTATAAACCCAGCCAGTTAACTAGTTCGATATATCTACAATAAACCCAAGTAAAATATGATTCACAAATCAACTTATAGCTAATTGATGCTAATTGTGAATACGGGGCACCATCTTGTACTCATTTAGCTATTACATGCTATTATTACTTAATTAAATAGCAAAGTAAACTCCCCCATGTTTGGTAGTTGAATCCCCATGTTGCCTGGTTTTTCGATGGTCTAATCCCAAACTTCTGGGGCACCACTTGGTTATGTAAGTTGATTATAAGCCATGTAGAACTGGGGGTATGCCATAAATCTGTGATTTTTATTGATTTTTGCCATGGTCATTCACCAGTTACACCCATCCAGTTGCTAACTGGAATGCACCCCAAAGCACCGTGTATCGTCCGTGTACCAAGTCACCCTCTGGCATCACCTCCACCACATCCCTGGTCCGAAAGAAGCGACGCCCGGACGTGTCTGTCATCCAGGCGTCCGTGTCTGCCGTGTCCGCCGTGTCCGGCGGCCAATAGCCTGCACGGTGCGTGAACTATGGGACCACATGAACTGGGTGAGACCACTTTTTTGGAGGGTTAAGACATGGCATGTGTTCCAATCGGTCTTAGTTCCACTGATCACGTGAGTGGATTCCCTCGCAACAAAATAGCCATCGGCAATTGGATTGGTTTCAAAGTGTCCGGATGGTTCCTTTTGTGGCTGCAAAGGAAAAGTGAAACTGGGGAAATGTCTAGAGTCACAAATTTTGGTTGATCCATGTATCTGCAAATGTATATAACATGCTCCCTTCACCAACAAATATCTGCAAATATACCACATCATCAAGTTGATGGACCATCTTCTAAGTACCGGCATTTGTTGATGAACTCGGAACAAAATAATGAATCTTGTGGCATGGTCAAAGTATGACATATGGGGTACGGTCATTCTCAAATGAACATATGAATCCCTGTGTATTGGCTTACCCAAGTTTTGAATCCCATCACATTGATCAAAACAAATCGTCATAGATTGAAACGATCACAGTTTTTATCATCAAATGGCCATTTTGTGCGTATACTGCCGATAATTGATGCTTGCATCCTATCATACATATTTCATCATATTTCTATTAGAAAAGATCAAATCATCAAATCAAAAATCAAACGGCAAATCTCCAGCTCATCAAATGAAACATATCCATGACATATCTCCAAAATCAATGACCTATCTCCATTCAAATAGGAAACATCACTATTAAAAAAAAACAGCTCATCAAATAAGTAAAAAACAAGAGATATCCATCTCCATAAAAATGCATGAAAATCACCATCAAACGGCTCCAGATCATCCAAAGTCCCCCGTTTCCCCATCCGCCTGGCGTTACCATTGGCCCTGACAGACATAGCTCACCGGGGCCCTGCTTCACCACCAAGCCGCCCTGGAAGACGTCCGAAATCTCATGAAGATTGGACAAAGATGGACACCATGAGGAGATTTACTGGGGGGGTTATTTGGGTTTAATGGTGGTTTCTTGGGATTTTACGGGACCTAATTAGTTGGGATTTTATAGACTTTCATGTTTTTTTTTTTTTGTTAATAGGGATCATAAATAGATTTAGCCAAGACAACATTAATGTGGGTAAAACAATAATAAACCACCCATTTGGGATTGGTTTATACCACCTATTTATAGTGAAATTGGGGATGGTTTATTATTGTTTTACCAACATTACAGATGTTATTGGACCGTTTGGGGATACAATCAGATTCTGATTTTTACCTGGCTCGCCTCGTCGAGCACCACGTACTGCACGGAGTCTCCGAGAGGGTGGAAGATGGTGCCGGAACCTGGGGATTGACGGAGTCTTTCACCATAAAAGATGGGATAACTACAGATATTTCCAGATGGGAAAACTGACATATATATATATATATAAGTATATTAGAAAATTGCCATTTATAGTGGATTTACTAATTCAACATGGTGATTTTCCATAGTTTACCAGAGGGTACACGGAGTTTAACCGACCATTTCTAATTTGGTCACAGCGTCCCAAAAAATGTGAAGACCGTAGTTAGGAACATTCTGATTTTGGAGATTTTTGGGGTATCTTCTTTCTAGACAGAGCTGTACGGTATCTGCTCATCCCAAACGGACCAAAACATATCAGAACTCTGGCATCATGGTGAATATCAAGATAGTCCCAGAGGTTTCTGACCGGGTAAGATCATCATCTAAGGAGGCGGCCCATTTGATGTAATTTGACTCCCATGGTTCGTGAACAAAACCCGGAAATTTGGCTGGATAAAACATGTAAACCTCATTTTGGAACATTTCTTTGAGGATCAAACTCATTTTCCTACAAGCTGAGGCCCCTCAGTCATGTTTGCTGGTCCATAAACCCCATGAATCATACTTACATCAACTATTATCAAGTTGTATCAATCCGCGATAAAATACCACATATAAGCTATGTTGGTCCATAGACCCTTAGAATATCCACAATAAAATTCACCAGATTATTCACCTATATATATATATATTATAATTCTATTGTTTATCACATGTTTATCAAGTATGTTCATCCATGATGAATTTACCCTCTGGTTATTTAACATAGCCATGGAAAATGGAGGTTTTAATGGGAAAATCATCCCAAATTACCACTGGGTAATTATGCTCGTCACCTTAGCTACGCCGACATGCCGAGCCACAGGCAGCCGTGTTTCCGCCCTTCAGCGCATCACCAGCGAAGGAGAGCCAATACCTCAGTGGTGCTGCCGGCCTCTTGACACCCGAGATTTGATGATATAGAACCTCAATAAAACAACAAAAGATAATAAAGGATATCAACCAATGAGGTATTTCTATGTATTTCTATCATTTTGTATCATCATATGATTTTGATTATCCATTTATTTGAGCCAACTGTGAGTCAAGGCAGTCAAAGTTGACTCGAACTTTAGCTCGAAGTCATCTTTGTGGGATCATTGCTCACATGTTATGGATAGACGAGCATCAGCACCAATTCGAACAACGTTCCAATTATAGATATGATATTACCATATTAATATAGGATAGAACAGCATCACCACCAATTAATATTGGATAGAACATGATTGAACAGCTGACCATAGCTGACCAGCATTGTCCACCTGGAACATGAGTGCACAATAGGCAAGAGAAGCTCATTGTTGGTTTGAATGCCCACGTCTGGTTGTTGGAAGACCCCCAGACAGGCTTCTCAACCTAAAACCTGAGCTCAAGGGATTCGTTTGAGGCCATCTGTTTTTAAACCCAGAAATACAAAGGTTCTCAACTATAAAAGCATGTTTTCCATTCAACCAATGCTTGCAAACATATCATTAAGTGATAATTAAGTCATACTTCACGATTTCCCCAAATTTTGATGGTTACAACTAAAATCTTCCCCAATTTGGGGTGGTCAAAGTGGTTAAACCTTCTTAAACCCCCATCCCGTGACAGCTAAGCAGAGCTTTTTGTTCCCTGCTCGCAGTTGAGTTCGTCCTCCACGAGCCCTGGTGAAAGGCAATGAATTGGCGCGCCTGCATCGAATTTTGAACCTGGGGATGGCTGCGGCACGTGCCAAGTGCTGAAGTCTGCGGTTTCTTTGAAAATGGAGGAAACAGGGGGAAACGCATGGGAAACTTCAATTTCATGGATGATCACCATCGAATTTCTCGATATCTCTCGACAAATTGCATCAAATTGCGCCACGTGTGTGTGTGTGTGTGTGTAGACACAAACACATCTCAAAGATGTGGGTTGGTCTCAAAATTTGGGACTTACCCAGAGATACCTACAATTTATGGCAATGTTTGTGAAACATATTTCACAAACACAGGGGTGATTAAGCAGGAGGATTTTGAGACAGACCCATGGGCTCCTTTTCATGGAATTCCTGGCTACTACTAGCTCAACATGTGTGGGACTTAAAAGAAGGTAAAACAACACCTGATTGAAACAACCAGTAGAATCATAATACATCTTTTTTCCAACTATCTTTACCATGGTACATTACATTTGCCAAGACTTGGGGGATTTATAGATTGAAACATTGCAATACATCCTTTTCCAACTATTTTTACCATGGTATTACCAAGACTTGGGGGATGTAAAAACATACCCTACTATACATGGATGATCTGGGCATAATGGTTGGTATAAACGGCTCGGGTTTGAGATCGAGTTGGCCAGTTGTGCGACAAGGGCAGATCTAAAATGACGTCCAATGACGTCCATGTCATCATGTCTATGTCTAAAGTAGCACTTGCAGGTGCTTACTTGGGGAAATCCAACATACACAACATACACATGGCTTTGGCTCACAATTCTGGTACCAAAAATGGTCATTTTTAATGGGAAATTCACATAAACCAACCAATTATAGGGTTGATCATTTTGAGCCACACCCACATAGATGATCATAGATGATCCAGTGACGTCGGAATGCCCAAAAGGCTCCAACCATAGGATCCCTAAGACCTCAATTCGACCAAGCAGCAGAGAATCTGCTCACAGCATCGGGACCCGGGTGTTCATCGGCACCACGTTGCTGCGCATCGTCACGGTGGATGTCGACGTGGTTATCGCTGACATCGGTCTTGAGGTCCTGAGGATGAGCTGAGGTAGGTGGGGGAAGGGAGGTACGCAGGTAGGTGGTGAGTCCTGGATATTCCCTGGATGTCGCATGAAGATGATGTTTACCTCCAAAAAATCAGCTTTCCCAACAACCTGATGTCCAAACAACCTGCTGCATATCCCCATGACTTAAGATGGCACTTGGCCAAGTGCCTAGCTCAGTGACTGTTAAGTGGTTCACATATACGTGGCCTACATATGCCTAAATGGCACATGAATAGCTAACATATCTACTGTCCCTCAACTAACCCTTAGTAAGCAAGCTGATCATGCAAGTAGGTTCTGAACCAATCCTGATACTTCTTGGCAATTTTAGTGCAATTGAGCCACCCAAACAGATTCACTAATTGGCACAATCATCAAATCATATTGCTTGGGTTGAAAGTGGCGAATGTTTGAATCACCAATCAGAAGATACTTTGATATGTACTCATGTTTTCTTTACATTCTATCTGCATATAATAGATAAATACTATATATTTATATATTATATATATTTATATATATTATATATATATATATATTTGTATATTATATATATATATATTTATATATTATATATATACATTATATATATAATATATAAATATATATAATATATATATAATTATATATATTATATATATAATTATATATATTATATAGTATATCTTTATATATATATATTTATACTATATATATATATTATATTTATTTATCTACTCCACTTGTTGCCAAAAATCAAGAAACGTTCACCAACCATCCACCAGCCACTTCGCCCTGTCAGCTCTGCGGTCAGGCGTCTTCACTTCCACCCTGGTCGCCGCCGGCTTTGGCGTGGCCTCGACAAGCGGCGACTGGGAAGGAACCAGGGCTTCCAACCTCCGGGGAATGGGACATCCATATATGGCGTAGCCTCTAGTAATCAAACATGGCAAGTGAACATCACCATTTTTAATGGGAAAACCCACTATAAATGGCCATTTTCCATAGTTACGTTAGTTTACCAGAGGGTAAATGGAAGGAAGGAATTAAAAGGTGGACTTAAAATCATCCAAGCAACTTTTGACCAAAATCTCTGATTTACTGGGGTGCCAACCTTTGTTGCGCCTGTCCCACAACTAGAGGATTCTATGAGTAGCTTCCAACCACAATATAAATTACGCCCCCCTCAATGAACACAAACCATGAGAATCACCCATTTTGAGAGGGACCTTCCAAGCCTCAAGACTGGCAGGGTTGGCATGTTAGTCGGGGGGATGGTAAAGCCTTTATATATATACAGATATATTTATATATAATCATACATACATATATATATATATATATATTTATATATAATTATACATATATACATATATATGTATTGTGTATATATCCCTGTTTTTGATGGTTCAAAAATGGTCAATCCTATATTTGGTTGGCTGTACTAACGTCTAACCATGTCCAACCAACAAGAAATTGGCTGAGTAGAATACCTTAAACTAGAATTGCTCCAAAACGAGCGATATGCAGCACAAACTGTCTTGCTGAAACCGGTCAGAAAAAGTATGAACAACTGCTTTCTGAGTGAAAATGGGTTTGTCTGAAAATCGGGTACCCTAAAATCCCATGGTTCGTCATCATTTTGCCCATAAAAATAGCTTTCTTACAACCAAAGCAGACCCCACCTCCATTTCCAAATTCCAAGCATGTCATCCCCCTGGCAATTCCCAGGCTTCCACTGCGTCCCAGTGACATCACTTGGCGGCACCGCCGTTTGGGCCATACGCGCCAACAGCACTTCCTGAGGAGTTTCAAATTTCAAGTGCAGATGTTTCGATCAAACATGGGGGGTTCCATAAATGGGGGTACCCAAAAATGGATGGTTTATGATGGAAAATCCTATTTAAATTGATGATTTCTGGGTAATTACATGTAATTACTTCTATTTTAGGAAACCTCCACATGGAGATGTGCCATAGTATCGTAAATTTGAGCTGTCTCCAAAATGGAATAACAAAATAGTTACCTCAGTTACATCGCCATAGTTTTTACATACTATTGTACACATAGTGTCTATCATCTCTATCAGACCAGGGAGGGGGAAACAGCTGCAAGGTTTCTGGAAATCAAACCACGTTGGTTTTGGAAGAAATCTGTTTGACACGCGGACCAGTTGAGCCATATCCAACTGCATGAAACTGTGATCAATATAGGTATCCGCTAGACTGACAATTCGCCCAAATAGGCCAGGCAGTATATGACCCAATATAAAAACCAATATAAGAACCCATCAACAGCGGCATTTTCAGTGGCTCAGTTGTGTTTCCACTACGCTATGCACAAATCACCACCCTTCCCGCAGTTTTCACCTCCCAATCTCACCTATGACATCGGTCATCAATGTCAACCCCATATGAATTCCCCCCAAAGTAGTGATAAATTGTTATTAAACTTGGTAACCCCTCTCATTTTGATCAACTGGGTTTACTAATCCTGGGTTAACATTATACACAATAGTTTCCGGCAATCTGACATGGCAATAGAAAGTCTCTCATTTTGCAAATGATTTAGCTATTCAAATTGGAGCTTTCTCTGGTACATGTTCAATAATGTGTTGATGAAATCTTCATTGTCGTGATAAGTCGGACTTGGTTTTGTGTTTGAATCCTCTTTTGCTGGTCAATTCATCCAAAAAATTGTTGGTTGAATCCAAGTTGTTGCTCGATTTTGTTGGTCATCTCTCCATTTCTGTTGGTGGCTCTCCGGCTAAAACGTCCAAGCATCGATCCGTTCATCGTCATCCAACTGCATGGCCGCTTTCGTTTCCATGGTTTTGGGCCTCGCAGGTTGATCACTCGCTGCGAAAAAGAGTGGGCACAACAAAAAGAGTCAACCAAACAATCTTCGTGGAGATTTGAGCAACACAAAATATTGAATTTCGGATGATTTCAGCAGCAATATATCTATAGAAATATAATGAAAAAAACATACATATATATATATATATAATTGTTCTATGTTTGTTTCTTATCACCAACATGGATTTAACCAAGAAATAAGGGAGAAATCTCTGGGAATTGACCAAACAACATGAAAGTTTTACCAGAGTATATTGGGATTCAACCACAACATAGAATGCAATGAGGAATGTCAGGCAGAGAGGAAAAAGTCTACAAGAATGGGAACCTCATCTATGTTTGGATCTCTCTGAGGGGGTTTTCGATTGACTGTTTTTTACTTTTTCTGACGGCACGGTATTGCGTTTTTCGTTCCCATCCGTGACCGATAAACATGAGAATTACTGTACCTAGCAAAATGGGGCCCCCGAAGGATAGCTAAGTTGGTGCACATAAATCCAATTTCACTATGGTCTATGACACTTATAACTTGTAACATCTTAAAAGTATAGCTTTCCTAAGATGTTATAACTCAACAAACATCACTGAGGGGCCCCAGATTGTAGTAGTTTGTGACAACACATGGGTTTGGGTCAACATCAGAGTCGCAATGGAACCACCACAGGCTGGTCAATTCCAATACATCTGAGCCAAGACGTTGAGGCCACCTGTGGAATAGACCAAGTTGTTGCATTTGTCACGGGGAAATGCTGGGAAATGATGGGAACGGAGAATAAGGTACTGGATTTTGGTTGAGATAAACCCGTTGATCAAATGGTACCGTCCTTTGCAAGTGGCAACATATTAAACTGCCAACCCAGATCAACATGGGTGGTCCAGCTTTTGGTCCCTTCACGGATCAGACATTCTCTGGCCCAAAACCCAAGTGTTGCCTGGACAGACTAAAGATGCTCGACACAATCTGTTTGCTCTCTTCGTCCCACTGATATATCCCTTGATAATAAAATAGGGAGTCGTGTTTCTAGACGGTTTACCCTCTGGTAAACTAACATAACTATGGAAAATGTCTATTTATAGTGGATTTTCCCATTAAAACTGGTGATTTTCCATAGCTATGTTAGTTTACCAGAGGGTATATCTCTTTCATCTCACAGCTTGGATTGATCGATACCCCCTTAAAGAAAACTACGCTTTTTTAACCTTCCGCATCCTCCAAATCCCATGCCTCATGAAATCCCGTCCCTGCCCATCGAGCCCCCAGTTGTTGGACAAACCCAAAAAGACGTTTGTGTTGGTGAAATTAAAGTCCAAGGCTTCTTCTTGCTGGTGCTTACCAGGGAATGGGGGAATGACCTATAATAACCATTAATAATTATACCATTCCCCCATTCCCTACTAAGCACCAGTAAGTCTTGGTTTATAACCCTCTTCTATCCGTGGCGTCGCCGTGGCGTCGTGAATTTCCTTTCGTCATGTGGCTTGGACGTTGCCACTGCGCAGCTGTTTGTCACGTCCTGCGGCCAGGTCCATGGGATCATCATTGGAAGGCTATGGCTCACAATTATGGTACCAAAAATGGTTATTTTTAATGGTAAATTAACATAAACATACATAAACCAGCCAATTATAGGGTTGATAATTTTGAGCCATACCCATATGGGGGTTTCCTAAAATGGTGGTACCCCCAAATCATCAATTTTAATTCGATTTTCCATTATAAACCATCCATTCTGGGGTACCACCATTTTAGGGAACCTCCATATAGATGGGGTTTGCCTGAAAATGAGTGACAATAGGGTACCCCTACAATCTTGAGGTCAGCGGCCATATCATTGAGTCAGCTCAGCATAGTTACAGTTGCTGAACTACGACCCCTGAGCCCTGGGAATGGCCCCAGATCCGTTGTCTGTTGTGTATATATATATATATAGGTCCGTTCCATACAGAGGCTTAACACGGACAACATCGGACAACCATATTTGAATTGTTCTTCAAATTCAGTCCAGTATAATTGGCACGATTGAGTTTCTTTAGATTGAACCCTGCAAACCCATTTTACTCAATCGATGTCAACCAAACAGTTTGCCGCGGGGGCGGGGCCTGACGACTGGTGCTTTCCATTCATTGCTGTCGCAAAGTGCCTCCGTCTCCCAAAAACAGTCGTTCTATGTCGTTCTCTTTTCCCCACATACGATGCATTGACTGCATGGACCAAAGCACGACTCCCAATGAACGTCACAGAGTCTGGAATCGTCAAGGTCTCCAACGATCTGCAACCATCAAAAGCACAGGCACCAATGTGAGTCACGGTGTGTGGAACCGTTAAAGTTTGCAACGAAGTGCAACCAAAGAAAGCCCAGAGAGGAACCATTGTGACAGAGTTAGACATCCTCAAATTCAGCAACGAAGCACAATGACAGAAAGAAGCGTCACCAATTAAAGTCACTGAGTCTGAAATGCTCAAGTTGACTAATGAAAGACAATAAGCGAAAGACAAACAGCCAATCTCTGTCACAGAAGCTGGAATCGTCAAGCTCTCCAACAAACTGCAACCCGCAAAAGCAGAGTCCCCAATGGAGGTCACAGAGTTTGGAATCGTCAAGCTCTTCAATGAACTGCAACCCTCGAAGGCGAAGTTATCAATGATTGGGACAGAGTTTGGAATTGTCAAGCTCTCCAACGAACTGCAGCCCGCAAAAGCAGAGTGCCCAATATTCGTCACAGAGTTTGGAATCGTCAAGCTCTCCAATGAACTGCAACCCTCGAAGGCAGAGACCCCAATGTTTGTCACAGAGTTTGGAATCGTCACGCTCGCCAACGAACTGCAACCCTTGAAAGCAGATTCCTCAATGTTTGTCACAGAGTTTGGAATCATAACGCTCGCCAACGAACTGCAACCCGCAAAAGCAGAGTGCCTAATGTTTGTCACAGAGTTTGGAATCGTAACGCTCGCCAACGAACTGCAACAGGCAAAAGCAGATTCCTCAATGTTTTCACAGAGTTTGGAATCGTAACGCTCGCCAACGAACTGCAACCTGCAAAAGCAGAGTCCCCAATGAACGTCACAGAGTTTGGGATCGTCAAGCTCTTCAATGAACTGCAGCCCTCGAAGGCAAAGTGCCCAATGAACGTCACAGAGTTTGGAATCGTCAAGCTCTTCAAAGAACCGCAACCCTTGAAAGCAGATTCCTCAATGTTTGTCACAGAGTTTAGAATGGTCAAGCTCTCCAACAAACTGCAACCCTTAAAGGCAGAGTGCCCAATGAACGTCACAGAGTTTGGAATCGTCAAGCTCTCCAACGATTTGCGATCCTGCAAGGCTTTGCTCCAGGCTTTGTCTATAGACTTTGGAGTGGCGAAGGCCGGACCCATGCTTCTTGAAAGATGTTTATGTAGGATTTGTGTCCAGAACAGACGTGACGCGTTCCACGTAATACAGGCCACAAGTACTGCGAAATGCCGCTGTTTGGAGTACCTTCCTTTTGCCATAGTCGAGTGGCGTGAGGGTACAAAATCACAACCCTGCGCAATCCGACGAGAACAGTTTGAGCACAAGGACTTCCACAAGCACACAGCAATGGTAAGCGCGTGTAAAGACTCAAAACAGGGCAATAACTAGAAGAGTATGGATGCAAACGTCCCACTGGGTGAAGACTCAAGAATACGAACAGGCAAGGGACTGAATACAAAGTGAACAGAAGGCAAAAAAGGTACAGTATATACTTACTTGGATAGATCCTGGCAAGAACAAGACATTCACAGGTGGTCAAAAAGGTTTCAACGCAACAACTGCCCTTTGACAATCGATGTTCAACCATTCTGTCAATGCTTACTCCGTCACCAACAGGGCATCAAAGCATTGCAACATCTCGAATACCAAACGTGAAACTCAAACAGTTCCTTCAGAAGCATAAGGGAATTAAAATCAGATTGCAAGTCATCAGTCATCACCACGTTCAACAGCAAGAAGGAGTTGACAAGTGCAAAATTTGAGGATTTAAATTTGGAGAATGTAGGAGTGATTGCTGACTTTGGAAGTGAAAGCGAAGAGCAACACAATGCACAGAAAAGAAATAGAAAGAGAAAACAAAGAGATAATGAATTGTGTCAAAAGTCATCCTATGCCTTCGCCAGATGCTGACAATGAATTCTGGGAAACAGCAATCAACCGGTTCAAAGAAAGCGAAGTAAGAGGAGTAATAGTATATGCTTTTGTTCGGTTTGACATCATCCGAAAAATGTATGAAAACTTGGTTGATAGAGACATCATCATTCAATGTGGAAAAGACTTGAACGGAGACAGAGAGAAGAGCACAATGTTGACAAATCATCTTCTGTTGGCAGGAGCAATCAAACAACTACAGAAAGGAAATGAACTGCCATATTCACCAGTGAGAGTGATTGAACAGTGGTGGGATGGAATAGGAAACTGGAAAGCATAAAATGATTAATTCAGAATATCTTAACAAAATATAGTTGACCTAATCACCCGCCCAAAACCAAACATAAACCACAACAGTCTAAACCATTGTCCCCCTCATCTGAACCAAACATTGACACATCACTTTAGCACCAAAATAACCCCCAAAACCAAACCTGAAAAATCATCAAAACGAAGGAAAAAACATTGAACCCCAACATAAAATCATAACAAGCAACATACAAACATACGCGCCCTGAAACCCCCAAATATCATTTTTTCCAGGTATTCTCACACATCCTTTTAGGTCAGAGACTTATGGTCCAAAGTCCAAAAGTTATGATCTGATATCTGACATATATCTGACTCTTATAGAAATAGCTGCTTGATGATTGTTGGTAAGATTTCTGATCTTAGAATAGAATAAGTTATACCCTCTGGTAAACGTTTACATAACTATGGAAAATCACCATTTTTAATGGGAAAATCAACTATTTCTATGGCCATTTTCAATAGCTACGTTCTTTCACCAGAGGGTATTCCCTTGGCATCTCTGTGCTAAGGCCCGGTGGCTCCTTCAATTCCTGCCGCGCCGCTTGCATCGCCGGCTGCGGCTTAGGCAGCTCTGCGGGGAGTTTGATGCGGAGGATGGCGCCGGAGAGCCTCGGGAGGTGGCAAAATCCATGGGTTTTTCCCCAAGGAAAATGTTGGTTGTTGACCGTTGTTGGTTGATACCCTCTGGTAAACTAACACAGATATGAAAAATCACAATTTTTAATGGGAAAATCCACTATAAATGGTCATTTTCAATAGCTATGTTAGTTTACCAGAGGGTAAACCCTATGAGATATATCATATTAATCCCAGTAACTATATTATCATGTTATATCATCTTATATCATGGGATGATATCTTTATGAACCAGTTCATTGAGTTTCTATAGCTGTATCGTGTGATATCCCACATAAACATCCATAAACCATGGAATTCACGAAGTTCTACCAAGTAAAAAACGTCAATACCTATGTGAACTGAGTGAATTTTGCTGGATCTCTGACACAGCTCCAGTCATTGTCCATTTCCTCCAGGTAAAACATGGTGTTTTACCACGTCCCCTGTGTTGATTACATCCCCAATTTTGCTGCCTTTACCCTCTGGTAGACATAACTATGGAAAATCACAATTTTTAATGGGAAAATCCGCTATAAATGGCCATTTTCAATAGCTATGTTAGTTTACCAGAGGGTAAAAGCCGCCACCCTAGGACAACCCCAGGTCGCCAGTTGCGAAAAATGTTGATCGTCGTTCCAGTCCAGAAAACCGATTCAGGAGCGGCTGCAAAACCCGAAATATGTCTTTCTACTGGTTGGGAACGGGATTCCTAGTTCGTGGCTAATCATCTCCAACAAACCAGGTAGGTTCATAACCCTCAAACTAATCCATCAACCATCATTTCTCAATCATATCCCCGTATATTTGACAGTGAGAACATTGATGGTTGAGTCCTACTAAAATTCCATTAAATCCTAGCAAAACTTCATTAGATTCCCATGAAATCAAAAAAATCATCTTAAATCGTCATTTCCATCATCATCGCTCACAGGGTTTTAAGCCTCACCGGAGCCTCCTTAAAACACCTCTGTAGCCCGGGTACAGATCCAGAAAATGAACCCAGCTCGAGAGCCAGTCCTGCGAACTGATGTTGGGCTTGGCGCTGAACCACTCCTGGCAGGGCCCTGGATCCATTCAGCAGGTGATTTCACCAGTACCCTCTGGTAAACTAACATAGCTATTGAAAATGGCCATTTATAGCGGATTTTCCCATTAAGAATGGTGATTTTCCACAGTTATGTTAGTTTACCAGAGGGTATTCACCAGTCGTCCCACCAGCAACATCATCAACAAATGGTATTTTTCATCCTGGAAACATGGAAGTTCACCTAGAAAATATCTAAAAAAAAAGGAAAATATGGGAATCGACCAAGAAAGCTAAGGGACTTCACCCCAAAAAATCTGACGAAACGGTGAAGGAAAAGATCGTCTCATCTGAACGAAAAGATCGTCTCATAGAGGGATGAGCTCCACCAAATGCAGGCCAAGTAAAGGATCTGCAAAAAGTGCCCCACAGTGAGACAGGTGTGTTGGTTTATACACTCAACGAGTTCGATATATCATGATATATCTACCTAGTTACCCTAGTTGTATAGGCCAACTTGGCCATCCCATCAATCTACAACTCTGCGCGTCACAACGCATTCATCCCACTGAATTCTGAGTGGCTCAGCACTTAAAAAAGGTGACTATGAGATTGTTTCCAAAAATTACATGGTCACTTTTTTCAGATTCTAATTCTATCTACCCCAGGACGACTAGAAATGTGTACATATATATATATATATAATATGTACGTGATTACTATGCTCATGATTAATCACTGTAGTTTCATGTATATTACTATGTGTACACATGTATACACAAAGATATTCCATTTAAACAAGCAATACGGAAAAACAAAATGATTCACCAGCTGTTCGGATCTATTAAACTATATAGTCAGTTGCCCTCTGGTAATCAAATATGGCAATGGCCAATCCCCCATTTAAATCCATTTAATTCGATGATTTTGCCATTAAAACCCCAAGGTGTTTCGTGGATTTTTTCAATTGCCAAGTCATGCCAAGTCGTGTAGCTTCATTTTAAGAAAACACACTGCAACCGAGAAACCATCTGTTGCTTCAGTTCTCCTTTGGCTTTTGCCACTTCTTCAGAGGTCTCCTGTGAGGCGGCAGATATACCCTCTGCTTGTGACTAACATAGCTATGGAAAATCCCCCTGTAAATGGAGGTTGGGAAAATCATCTATAAATGAGCCATTGTCCATAGCTATGTTAAGTAACCAGAGGGTATTTCAAAATATTTCAAAGCTGAATTAGGTGTCAACTTCCATGTGTGTTCTGAGATTGTTTGATCAAATACAACATCTATATATTTTCTAGCAGGGCATAGCATTCATACTGGTTGGTTGATAGGGATTCTGCAAATTGAATGTGATTATCCCCAATATATTGGCTACTATCATCCCACATAATGCCTGAACTGATCATCAACCAACAAGGGTTTAGCAGCCACTTCCAATGAAATCCGAACATGAAATCCCTATGAAATCGATGAATGGATTGATGACCACCCCCAATACGGGTATACAATCTGACTCTTGACCATGACACATATGAGTAACAGTATATTCCTTCATGTTGGTCTGTCTGAGAATAGGGTACGCCCAAAGTTGATGGCCTATCCTACTATTTTGGGGGTATCCGCGGTAGTATCCCTATTTGCAGACAAACCCATTATCCCTAATTGTCTCGATAATCATCAACCAACAGGGGTGTCTCGCAGCTGCTCGTATGATGATATTCCTGATAAATGTCCATGTGTGAAGAGATTTCCCGTGTACCCTCTGGTAAACTAACATAGCTATTGAAAATGGCCATAGAAATAGTTGATTTTCCCATTAAAACTGGTGATTTTCCCATAGAAAATGGTGATCTTCCCATGAAAAATGGTGATTTTCCATAGTTATCTTAGTTCACCATAGGGTAAACCAGGGACCTCCCACTTTCGCTCAGTCCTTGGCCTCTTTCATGATGCGCTGCACCCGGAGTTTCAGTCGATCCACGCTGTGGTCGACGACTGGTGAGGTGGATTCCTTGAAGATGCTTTGAAAAGTGGTAGTTTGTTGGGATTTTAGGGAGTTCTTTATGGGATTTTATTGGAACTTAAAGGATTTTATTGGATTTTATTGGAATTTATTGGATTGTATTGGAATTCATTGGATTCTCTTGAGATTTAGTATGATGGTGATCTACATAATTGGATGTGAAGGGAATTCATTGGAGGTTCTCGTGATATAATGGGAGATAACCAACAATTGTGGATGTTGTGTCTCTCTGAAAATGGGGTATACCCTCAGTTCCGGCCATTAGATAGGAAACATCATGATAAACCATGGGACTTTGCGGTACCCTATTTGCATGCAAACCCACATGTTCTAGCCAAGATTCAACTTGCCAATGTTGGTATTGACCAAGAAGAATATGTGGTTGACAACTATGGGGATATAATACAATAACATGTAAATAGTAAATGCCTTTAACAATATTGGGATAGTGAAGGTTTACAGTAGCATTTAGTAATCCAACTGGCTTGGAAATTCTATTGTTTTCAATGGAACAACCTGGACATCGGGATTTTCCAGTTAGCCGGGTTCGATTTCGGAGGCTAGTTGAGCTGGAAACTCTGAAGACCTACGTGCCCGAACTGGTTTTGCCGTGGGATGTTGGAGATAGGTCAAGTAATTGAGCACACTGAAGACGCCATCGTTTTTACGGGTTATGAAGTACAAAAAAACATTTACCCTCTCCAGCAATCAAGCGTGGCAATAGGAAATTCCCTTTGGTTACTGAGGTTTCTAGCTGGGAGTTTCATCTATGAAGTTAAATGGAGGAATAATGAAGGATTTTCCAGCTACGTTTGATGACACCGGTCTTCACATCCTGTTGGCCAGACCATGTGCCATCAACAGTGCGGTACCCCCTAGAAATCAAACATGGCACTAATTAATTTAATAGGAAACCCCTAGAATTGTGCATTTGAATGGCAAAACCATCTATTATAATACTAGAAATTGTTTTTTTCGAGCAAGCCATGTTTGACTACAAGAGGGATCACGGGGGCAATTCCAAGGAAAGTGACATCCAAAGCACTTGGCAGCCCCGCCCACCAGTTCCGCCCAAGATCCTGTATCAGGTTGCCATGTGCTTTCCTGGCTGTTCCCATAATCTTCTGACAGCTCGTTTCCGCTTCCACCAAGCAAACGCCTGAAGAAAAACAGGCGGAAGTCCTCGATGGGAACCGAAACATGGATCTTACGGAGTTCAATCTTGGATGGGGCAATTCTCTGTTCTGGTCTTCATACCTTCTCAGAACTGAACCTGGCAATAGCTAATTGATGAGACATCTTCCGCAACAATGATTCGCACCGTAGAATGTTGGCGGTTTCCAACCAACCCTTACCAGATCAAAAAAGGCGACCGGGCCAGCGATCATGCCATTGGAATTGAACATGATTGAAAATAGATAATTATGGAAATTAGTGGATGGACTGGGGTTTTAGATGAGTTTGAGGCATTTTCGGACAAAAAAAAGCAGTGTCAGTTTGTCAATAACTCAGCAAACCATGAAATATCCCTACAAGGGCTATCTCCCAGGTATTCAAAAAACAAATGGCTGGAAACTCATGGGATATCTGAAACCGGTAGAATATGATCCACCATTGGCTCCGTGCGCCTTTGGCCGCATTCAAAGCATCATGCAGGTCCTGCGGCAAAAATGTCGGCTTAGCAAGCAGAAAATTGAAGCGTTTTACATCTCAAACGTGGGGTTTACAGCGAGACAAAAAGATGATACACCAGGTATTCATGGAATTATACTACCCACAACATCCCGGGGAGACTCTCCATCTTTTCCTGTTAAATTGGCACTGTTTGTCACCCATGAGTTGAGTTTGATGCACGGAGGAAATAATCGGTGAGGATAAACGTATGATGATGTGATGAAAACGGATGCAAAGGGAGACGGAGATGATGATGATGATGATGATGATGATGATGATGATGATGATGATGATGAGGATGATGATGATGAGGAGGAGGAGGAGACTGAGGAGGAGAATAAGGATGATGAGTATGATGAGGATGATGGTATGGGGATGTACGGGTAATTTGTCCATTCAGGGTAATCTCAACTAAACCAGCATAGCTTGCCAACCATCACCCAAAAAAATATTCCAAACACAACACACATGATGTGTTTGTATGTATACATATACATCCGTAATTGTCTATAGTCTGTATATACATCTATCATTTCTATGCACTAAGAAACCAGCAAAGATAAGAATGGGAGTTTGACCGCTGCATGTTTTGTCGATATATGTAGATCACGCTTCAACACAAAAAGTGTTACCCTCTGGTAAACTGTTACATAACTATGGAAAATCATGGAAAATCACCATTTTTAGTGGGAAAATCCACTATAAATTGCCATTTTCAATAGCTACGTTTAATTACAAGAGGGTATCCTTTCTGTATGATCTGTCACCACAAAAGCCTCAGAATTCCCACCATCTCCAGCCATGAACTCCGCCGCTCCTGCGCTTCACGGTGGAGCTCCAAACGCTTCTCGTGGCAGCGAACCGACATGACTTCCTCCCAGACGATGGCCTCAGACCTTGGGAAATCGGCCATGCGAACTTCCAACAGCAATACCTCAGAGTGGTGATTCTTAACTGATAAAAACCTAGGGATTTTGGTGATGGTTTTAGCACCTAAAAAAGACCATCAAGCATGTGGATGTTCGTCGTAAAAGAATAATGATGAATTTACACTCAAGCATATATAAACCATATGATTTTACCAGCACAAATCAGTTGAGACAATTACAACATTCAGATTGAACATGTGGCATTGTCGCATCAAACTTCTCAACAACGAGGACCCACACAACAATGGTGTGTATAACCAGTTGACGGTGAGACATGGGGTTGATGGTGATCCCATTTGTTGGTTGGTTAAATCTAGCAATGGTGATGCGGGCTACACCCAACAAGTATCCAGAAAGGATCTCACTAGCAATTGTTTATTCAACACACATGTGTACGTATGTATTGTGTTGTGTTGCCTTGTCTTGTATAGTGTAGTGTAATGCAATGAAATGTAATGCAATTAATTCAATCACTGTGTATATATATATATACATACATATGCAGTGTATATGTACATACACTTCAATAAGTACATAACCATATCACCTGCATTCATAGACGCGGGTTCTTCACCACATCCACTTATCCCCTCAACACCACCACGGCTGCTTCATTGCCAAAGTGCACAAAGTCCAGCAAGGATTGTCCAGAAGTCCCTTCACTCTCGCCCTGACCCTTGAGCTCATCCAACCTGATGAAATCAGGGTTTGGTCAACGCCCAAGGGAGCCAAAAATTGTGGGTATTCTCAGTGTTTTTGTTTCAAAGCTCCATTTTGCCAAGATAGCAAATTGAGGTTTTCCACACCACATCATGGAACAAGGGTGCTTTTTCATTGTGTTTTTGTTGTTTTTTGAGACAGGAAAAAAAACATATTTCCATCCAAATCTAATAGCGGATTTCTCTACATTTCCCGCTTATTTATAGAGTCAATTTTGAGCATGGAAGGAATACAATTGCTTATAGCGATTCCCCAAAAGATCGAAAGGTAAAATCCTACTAAAATAGTCATGAATTACTTGTCCATCTGTTTGGGAGCTACCAGAAGCAACACTCATAGTTACGTTTCCCATGTCTTTGGGACAACCCGAATCAGCACATGTCTTTCATGGATCTTGAGCATCTCGGCTTGGTGGTCTGTCTATAGCAACAATACTATGCAATCGGCGGATCATCACAAGAAATATCAGAAGAAAACTAGAAAACCCAGAAAAATGGAAACCGCAAGAAGGAGCTCCCCTGTTGAGTTGCTTAGCGGTTGGGTACGGAGGACAAAGAAGCGTTTTGACCAAACATTTTGGGTCCAGATTGCAACAAGCGTTTTGCACGGAGACCCCAAAGAGCAAAACGCTTCTTTCAAACTTATTGTGATGTTCACTGAGGTTGTGAGAATTTCACCAGTTTTTCACTAGGTTTTGGAAATGTCACCAAGTTTTCACCAGGTTTTCACCAGGTTTTCACCAAGTTTTCACCAGGTTTTCACCAGGTTTTCACCAAGTTTTCACCAAGTTTTCACCAAGTTTNAGTTTTCACCAGGTTTTCACCAGGTTTTCACCAAGTTTTCACCAAGTTTTCACCAAGTTTTCACCAAGTTTTCACCAGGTTTTCACCAAGTTTTCACCAGGCTTTCACAAGGTTTTGAAAAATTCACCAGGTTTTCACAAGGTTTTGAAAAATTCACCAGGTTTTCACCAGGTTTTGACCGGGTGTATGTTTTACATTCAA
>BGPT01000925.1:126059-143542 GCA_003297045.1 Symbiodinium sp. clade C Y103 | reverse complement strand
AAGACCCGACTGTGTGAAGCTACCATGCTCATGAGAACACAACTCTTTGTAGCTGAAAACTGTCATCAAAACAACAAATTGTTTAGTGGAAAATGCTCATCAGGAGGAAGAACGTTTTTTCCCGTTTAGCGCTATCATATACAAGCATTATCATGCTCCGCTGCGGATCAATTATCTTCATTTCGCGTGGCCTGCGTGGCGGATCGTATTTCAAGTCGGAATAAGATAAAATTCTTTTGAAGCAAACCAGCTGGTCAGTGATCCACCATGTCATTCAAATTCAACCTCTTAGGAGTCTAAGGGGAAAGGGTTGGAGGAGCATGGAGGAGCTAGTCAAGAGGAAAAACTTTTGTCCTGGTCTTGTATGGACTAATATGGACTATGGATGATTATGGATCAATATGAAATATCAAAATCACTAATTAATGTTATTAACATGTTAAGTGAAGTTTTAAGATTGGACACTCTCGAAGTCTTGTGTTAGTAACGTTTAGTAACAACATGTTTTCAACAGATTGATCAGAGTCGGAAAATATGCTTATCAGCATTAACGGGCGACATAGTCTACACTTCTTGTTCGCTGTGTTTGTAGCCATAATCTTTCGAGAGGAAGTCTCCATATTACTATCTCCTTTGAATACACATCGTACACATATACAGATACATTATATACAATTCAATATGCAACTTGCATCCCCTTGCATCCCCTTGCATCCCTTGGCCCCTTGCCCAAAACCACACCCACAATTTCGCTCCAGTGAAGAACTGGGAGGCCCAAGCTGTCACGCGCGCATTCGACATCTCACCTTAGTGCAGATGCTCAACAAAAGAGGGATGCTCATAGGATGACATTCAGATCCAGACGCCTCAAATCACCTGCGATGAAAAAAGATGGATCTTGTGTGTCATCCAACAACTTGCTTCAACGCAGGGGTCACTGGAACACTGCTGGCAAGCCTCAACCAGAATTGCAGTGCTTACATCAGGGCTGCCAGGTTCGATGGCTCAGCTTGGCTTGGGGTTACCCATCAGCCATGACACCCAAACACATTTCATGTAGTTTGGATTAATCATCCCAAAACAAATGAGAACAAAGATAGGCTGGTCAAAGTTCTGCAAATCCAAGATAAGTCAATGGTCGGATATGTATATATTATATAGAACCATGTCTATTGTCATGGTTGCTGCTACGGATGTCTGCAAACTTCAATTGCGCTCTACACCCAAATTTGGGGTCTTGTAACTACAAGTCAGTGTATAAACAACCAACATCAATCAACACAAAGTGTCCATCTCTGCGTCGGGCTGACCCTTAACCTCCCTGAAATGGTAACTCGTGAACAGCCCGCTCCATTTCACATAGTGCCTAGCTGCCTAGCTTATAAACTGCTTGCTGAATATATAATGGGGGTCCAATTTCCAATGGTCTCCACAATAAACCATCCCCGATCGTCAGCCATCTTGGGGACTGTTATGAACCGTCCCAAGTGGGGTATACCGGTATACCCAGTGAACAACCACAATATGACTTGGGATGCTTTATAACATGGTGGCTCCAACCACCCCAGATACAAGGGGGCGAAACTGGGTTGATAAAGCGATATATATATATATAATGTTCAAATTCCCACCCTTGTGGTTTGCGGTTACATGCAATGGGTTGGAACAGCCATGCAAGAGAGCCCCAAATGTTGTTCTACTTTGGGATGGCATCCCTGGCATTGTGCATCCCCCTGTTTATACCTGCTGACATTAGAATCCCATGAACATCCCAGTCCCTGCATTAAACTTGCTTTTAAGGCTACCCAAAAAAATACCCTCTGGTAATCAAACATAGCAATGGAAAATCCCCCGTTGATAGATGAGTTTACCATAATACAAAACCTCTATCTAAGATCTATGTTACGATTTTCAGGTGCCATGTTTGATTACCAGAGGATATATCTAAACAATATCCCCATTCATGGTTGAATCCCAATGAATCACCATTAATCCTCTCTAATGTTCGGATGTTTCAAATATCTAAAGTATAGTTAGAACTCTTAAATCCCATCTAACTATAGTTGGAACATGTTGGAACTACTACATCAACCCCAGACTAAGCTATAAACTAAATGCGTAACCACCAAGGGGTGGGGATCCTCCGCGGATGGCGAGGAACCTATGTGTCGGAAGAGACGCCGTGCGGCGCGCATGATCATGCCATCGCTCTTCTTGACCTGCAGCATGCGATGGGAAAATCTCCGAGTTACCATCTGGTAAATTAACATGACGACCATATAGCAGATATGTAGGGATTGGAAGATGAGTGAAACCACCAAAAAATAGCTATTTTCAGGGTCTATGTTTCTTTGCCAGAGGGTAATAAATGAAGATAATATCATGGGAATATAGCAATGATATAACCTATAACAGGCAAAAATAGGAAAACTATACTATAGTAAAATACTTTTCGTTGAATAGTATACGTATAGTATAAGTATAAGTGACAATTTGATAGAACTATGCACAATATACAGATACATCACATGCCATAATCCCCAACGGCCTAGGTACTATTGCCCCCCAAATAAAACAATGTATATGGTCTATATATAATTTTCAATAAGCCAGTGGTTATTTAAACACAGTGACTGCAAGAAGCCATGAAGAGCGACATGATCGACTTTGGTATCACCAACAGTACTTGGTATAGTCTGTCCGTAGATGATTGGCACCTGACCCTCAAAAACTTGCCGTTAAACATAAATGATGGTAAACCAATACTCTTGTTATGAAGGTAGAATAGCATCTTGATGGTTGCATTGAGGGTCTAGGTGCTTGGATAATCTTGGATACTTTGGGGCCACGCTTGATTATCGGAGGGTACATCGCTTACTAGTATATCCCAAGATCTTCCACTGATCAAGGGATGGATACCATTTGGATACAAATTCAATGAAACCCAGTCACCAACCCTGAAAGAGAGCTTCACCTTAAATGAAGGGGTATCCCCAATAAATATCTAAACATGAAAAATTATTCATCATTATTCATCATTATGAAGCCATTATAATCCCATTGCCAATTACTGTAGGGTAGTTCTGATTACCCTTTCCCCCCTGCCACCGTTCCACTCAGCAGGGCCACGCCTCGTCTGCATTGTTCCGCTCGGCAGACACTGATCGCCCCATCTGCAGGCTGATCGATATGGGTCACAGCCATCCCCAGCCATTCTCCGCCCGAATTCCCGGGGACTTTTGGGAATCCCCAGAATTGGAAGGTCGTTCTGGGCCTTTTTGGAATTAGATGGAATTAGGCTTTTTCTTTGTTCCCCAGAGTTGGATTCTGACAACTTTATCAGACCAAGATCTGATGGTTCAAACCCATCTGTACGCAGTTCGAGAATACACAGGCCAAATACTTGCTGGCATCCCATGTTTTTCTGCTTGAGCCCCCCCAAAGGTGACGCCCGCAACAATTGATGGTCAATAAGCCCTCACTAGTGGTTGTTGCTGGGAAATATTCCAATCCTTACCTTTATTGGGGAGGTGTTGGGCAGGTTGCAGTACTTGGATCGCCGTGCACCCGGAATCTCCCGGAGCGCGCCATAGTGTAGGTCTTGCCGCTCCCGGTCTGTCCGTAGGCCAACACAGTGGCCTTGGTCGTCATGTGGCTCAATCAGAAAGCAAAACCTATGTTGGGCTCACAAGGTAGGCAAGCGGGTTTAGTCTAGCCGGCAAACACGTTGGTAGTAATCAACTGACAGAATGAAAACATGAAACAAAAAATAAGACATGCCCCATCATCAACACACAGAGCATGCATTCGGATCATATGAGGACGTCATTACGTTCTGATTCTACTCATCCCAATGTGGGTTGCCCCGTATTAGTATCTGAGTGAAGAAAGTGTGTCCAATTCTTGCTGGTTAAAGCCGCATTTCGGCTGTTGAAAGACCCCTATGTTAAAGGGATAATTCACTCCATATGCCAGATCATCCGTGTATGGCAATGCCCATTTATCTACTTTTACTAACAACTTCAAGTCATCCAATGTGATATATATATATATGTATATGCGTATGTCAATGTATACAGTACATTACCGTAATTGTATATAGTAACACCGCACATGATGCTGTTCACACTTATGTTAGTGGAAATTCTATATTTCCCTCTTTTTTGGGTTTGCCATTGTATGTATGTTTCCCCACTTCTTCTAGCAACATATCACAATATAGTGTATGTATATGTATATATATATAGAATTCAAACAAACAACGCCTTGCAGGCACATCACAACATGCACGCCTGACTTCTCCAGGAATTCAAGTTTCCAAGCCCTAGTGTACATGCGGTCACACAAGCTAGCTTGGATCAAGATAGTCCAGCATGCGGTCTTGTAACCAGAATTCAGATGAATGGCAAAAAGCCTCCCTGCAGAAGACTGGCTGGCTGTCGCTGAAGGTACTTGGGTAGAGTTAACCTATAGACACCGGTAAAGAAATGGGTTCGTCTGAAAATAGGATACCTCTAAATCCATTGGTTAGTGAACATTATCCATCCATTAAATGGCTATAATTGAGGATGTAGCCTATTTTCAGACACACCCAAATGCATGTCCCAAAGGCTGCAACGTTCACCGTCTCTGTGATCCCCGTACGGCGTAGCCCGCCAGGGCCTCATCCAGCAAGTACACCACGCCGCTGTCTTGAAAGACCTCTTTAGGCCAGGGAAAACCAGGGAGAGTTCTGGGGGAAACCCCATGGATTTCAGCAAAATATGGCGATACTTCATGGAGATATCATGCAATTGGTCCCATAAATGAAGATGGGGGGCATTGGCGCCATGAAATAAATGAAAAACATATGATAAATTTTGGGATCTCGAAGTAATCTATATATTCCAACAAACCCAACTGGGTATTCTTGTTGGTGAATCTCCCCATGGAACCATCCAATTTTTAGCAGTTGATCTCACCACGTTTGGTGCTCAAAACACTATTTCTGTCTATGTTTCACGGATAAATCACTGAAAATCACCATTAAACCAGTTGCAACTGGGCATTTCTCACACATCGCCCCGTTTTCGCGGTCCCATCAAAAGTCCCCGTTTTCGCCCACCTGCTTCTGGGAACGATCGTCAGGTAAGCAGGCATCGAAGACATACTTCCGCCACTGATGTCCAGTACTTGGGCCCACCCTGGCTCCGGAATGACTACCGGGTATGGCTTGAGGTTTAAGATGTAGCATCTGAAACATCTCAACGTTACAGTGGATGTAGTTCACCATTTATTGGATACAACATTATGTAATATATGAAATCTGTACATGTATAGATAGATAGGATAGGATAGGATAGGATAGGATAGGATAGGATAGGATAGGATAGGATAGGATAGGACAAGATAGGATAGGATAGGATAGGATAGATAGATGATAGATAGGTAGATAGATATATAGATAGATTGAATATAGATAGATTTGTCTGAACACGTTGTACCCCTGGCGGTTAATCATCAGTTTCCCTATTTTCAATAGCCATTTGGGGGTATATCCCATTGATAGACAAACCCATATATATATATATATATGCATCACTATGGTGATGTTCCATCCCTATATTAGTTTACCAGAAGCTATCCATCCATTCTACGTATATATATAATTCCACCAGATATATATAGATAATTATGGATATATATATATATATATATATTATACAAATATTTGGTTCCATTAAAACATCCATTGAGATCGAGGATTTTCCAGCCAGCCACGTGGCTGATTGAACCAAAGGGAGGCAAGGTCAGCGGCCTCACCAGGATGGAACGATCATCCGCCACCTGTGACCAGGATGGAGCGTCGCCTACCCTGTGGCTCTTTAACAGTTCGCCATGGAAGCCATGGCCCATCGAAATAGATGATAAAATTGATGATATACCCATTAAAGATGGTGGTTTTCCATGGCTATGTTAAATAACCAGAGGGTATATAATATATATATATACACATATTGGGGGCAATGAGATTCATATCCTATCCAACTAATTTATTGATGTTGATTACTAATATCAACATATTGATTTCAACAGAAAAAGAAAAAACATGAAAAAACACTATACGAAAGTAGGGTGTTTGTGCTGGATATGTCCATGTTACTTTGCTCGCCGGGTTAGTAGTCATTGGACCACCATTCCTAGTGACATATATCCGGAAAACGGGACGAAATATGAGGACACCGTCAGGACACCTGTCATCTCTCTATCTTTGTAGCCCACCATACAGGTACGGCGCAACATTGTCTGTTCTCAAAGAAGAATGGCTTGGTCCAGGAAAAAAAACATCTTTATTGTTAGAAGCCGTTTTTTTGCAATAACCATTCTTATTTTTGCGCTAGACAAAAAGTATATAGACATGAAACATCTTCATATCCTCCACTAAATGTTTTTTTTCACTTCATCATTTCCAAGGAACTAAAATGGGTTTGGGTCAATACGAAGTACCGTACACCTAAATTGGACAGTTTGCAAAAAAACAATGGCACAACAATCTGTGGTCCCAGTGATCTTAAATTTTGACCCAGACCCCCACCATTTTCTCATCCCGCGGCCGGCCGCACACCTGACAGCAGCTTTCATGGCCCGCATCGACTTCGAACCTTCCAGAGCTTGAGCGCAGTTCATCTGTTCATCTGGGAACCCAAACCAAAATGGAGGGTTGACCCGTCAAAAATGATGGTTTAAAGCAGTAATGGTGGATTGACCAATGAACATCATAATTTAACTACCAAAACATATATGGGGGTTTCCTAAAATGGGGGTACCCAAAAATGGATGGTTTATAAGGGAAAACCCTACTTAAATGGATGATTTAGGGGTACCCCTATTTTAGGAAACCTCCATATACACAATTGAGGTTGACCATCAAGAATGGGGAGGTTTAAACCGAAATGGTGATTTAAGCAATACAAATTGACATGAGACAATCATGTGGCGCAGAGTCACTTTCTGTGGTGCCAACCCTAGTTATGTCGAACTATATGTCCCATGGTCAAAGCCGCTATCTGGACTATTAGGTCCTCCTGGTCATCCTCCCTAAATTGTGAATCCTTATATAGAAATCCCAATGAAAATGGATTGATGACCATCCCCCAAATCCTCAATGTGGATGTACAATAGTGAAAAATAATGTAAATGGTACCCTCTGGTAATTAAACGTAGCTATTGAAAATGCCATTTATAGTGGATTTTCCCATTAAAAATAAGGTGATTTTCCATAGCAAACTGTTAGTTTACCAGAGGTACTTTATAGTGCACTTACTGACTATATATATATATATAATAGTAACAAATAGATTCAAATATTGCCTATACCTTGTGACCATGGCACATACTAAACACCACCCATCACCCAGCTGAATTGAGGCATCGCCTCATAGGCCGAGACGTATTCAACACTGGTTGGTTACTGTTATTCAATGGGGATTAGGGTAAATCATCAATTTGGAAATCATAGCTATTGGAAATCCTCTATAAATGGAGGTTTTAATGGGAAAATCATCTATAAATGGGATATTAATGGAATAGCCTCTGGTAATGACTAACCGTTTGCTATTGAAAATGGCCCATTTATAGTGGATTTACCTATAAAAATGGTGATTGTCCATAGTTATGTTAGTTTACCAGAGGGTATGTCACAACCAACAATTGAGATTTAATTGCTACATGATTGCTGATTGATGGTTGTCGGCGTCAACATCCCTGGTTTACTGGGGATGAATCATTCAGATCCATTCGCACAATGGGTCAAAACCCTGGTGCCCAAGGCCCAAGATACAGTAACTAGATGTAACTAGTACTCGCGGATGTTCGTCCTCCCAAATGCTTTATAAGTATAAAAGGTTTCAACCCATCCCCAATCAGCAATATATGATATGTCAAGGCAACAAAAATATCTGCAAATTGCCCTAACATAAACTGCATCCCCCCAATATGTATAAAGGTAGTAAAACATGTAAGCAGTGCCTCTGTCGTTCCAGTATCCTGTTTGCTTTAGAACGGGATATCCATAGCCATAGCGTATTATGAACATCCTGAAAAGTTACATTGGGTAGTACACCCCCCGAACTAATCATCAACCAACAATCATTCAGTATAGTAAAGTATATCCACTTAAAATCCGATCTTGTAACGGTTAAGACTAAAATGTCATTTTCCACTTGATGTCCCATTTGTCCAAAATATTTAAATTTGTATCCCGTTTCTGAATTACTATCCCCTGTGAAATGATGGTTAAAATATGTTCAAATCATCACCCAACGGGGACTCTCCGGGCGTCCAAGAAACGGCAGCAGGGGGCGCAGCCGCACCACGGCTCTCACAGAGGAGGACCTGGAATTAATACAGTGGATGGAAGAAATCCTGAACCAGCTGGTAGGTGGTTTATCCATGTTTCCCCCATTATTTGTTTTCGGTTTCAGCCATCCTTTTGGTGGTGCAGGATTTATTCCACGCAAGGTACAAAGAGAAACTAATATGATTTATGATTTGTATGACCATAGGTATACACACATGTATATGTATATATATAGGTATGTATTATGTATGTAATGTATGATGCTATCTATATATATACTGAATAATGATTGTAGAAATTATGATGACAGAATATAATAGAAATTATGATGATAGAAATTATGATGATTATGGAAATCAGTTGCTAAAGAGGCAATAATTAGTGTGTAGATGTGTGTAGATAATCTGTATATAGTTGTAATTCACAGCGCATATTGGGATTATCTAAGGACGATATGGGGTTGATCCTGTAGATTGTAATAAGATAGTACTGGATATTTTCATATGATGGGATTGTCTATTATTTACGATCCCAGCTATCAATGATAACAACCCCCAAGAAACAGTTTCCTATGACTATTTCAGTAGGATTTTGCTTTTCTATATTTTTCTTTTTGGAATGGTTGCTTTATGGTGATTTATGTGTGAACATGTACGATTTTCCTGGTTAACAATAAATGGTGATTGATTGGAACATTTAATGATAGTTCACGGTGATTAAAACAGCCAGGAGAATTAAACAAATAAGAATTAGAACAACCAATGAATGCTGAATTACTGGTAAATTTCCGAGAATATTTGAAGAATTAATGGTGATGCAATTGTGATCTTGATGGTGATTAATCGGCTCGAAATTTCGATTCAAACGAAACATATTTTTGGATGATCAACAATGTATGGTGATGCACCGGAAGATGGGGGGTGGCCCAAACCCACAGGTTTCGCAACAATCAAAGCATGTCGAGGTAACTCTTATCCATATGTGCCATGGTCAAACACGTGGGTTGTGGTCCCCCATTGATTTCATCGCAACAATCTAAGGCCTGGCTGAGTGGTACATGCCGGAGGTTTTTCAGACGTTCATGAGGTTGTTGCACATGTGTCTTGATTCACCAGCCATGAAGTCATTTGGGGGTTTCCTGAAATGGGGGTACCCCCAAATCATCCATTTTTGTTTGGGATTTTCCATTAGCAAAACATCTCTATATATTTAGGTACCCCTATATAGGAAACCTCCATTTCCATGCTGCTTCGTCGTAAAGTACCGGCCTTTGCCCTTCCTGGCATCCGTGTTGGTGCTGAGGACAGAAGCACTGCATAGAGATACGCCCAGAACACGACTCTGACGAACGTGTTGGCCGCTTCATCTTACTGATGCTTAGCAGGGAATGGGGGGAATGACCTATCATAATCATGAAAATCATCATCCCAGCCCCATTCCCAGCTGAGGCATCGGGCCCCTCCCGCGGCATCGTTTTCGACGCATGGCGACGGGGGCCACATGGCCTGATTTCATGCAGAAATACCTGGGACTTTACTGGAATTTGCGATGGATTTTCGAGAACCCAAGATCTTAACAGCATGGGTTTGATTCCGATGAGCGTAACCTGACTGAAGATGCAAAAATGTTGAGTACATCCTGGGCTTGTCGACATTGAGTGACTGGGTAAGATGGGTAAGCGTCGGAAACTCCACTTGTGTAGCTTCTTTTTTGGCTGCTTGATCGCCCAGATTCCACTGGCATCTCATCGAAGTTCACTGACTTCAGAAGCTGAGGGCCAAGAGTCAAACGGTCATTAAGCACGCGGTGTGTTGAAGATACGCTGGCTGAACGAATCAAATATAGCTTTTTGGAACATCTCCACAGTTGAAGATATTGAGGGCCATCGCTTTTTGTTGCTTTTTGGAACATCTCCACAGTTCAAGATAGGGCCAGGAAATGCCAGGAACTTTTACAAGCGACCCATCATTGCATGCTTACCAGGCCCCGCCGAGACGGTCAACAATCCCACAGGCGAGATCTTCCAAGAAGGGAACTCGTGTCGAACCATTTGCGAATAGCGATTCAGATTGGGGTCAGGAATTACAATCAGAACAATCCGGTGAACTCAACTTGGCCTTGAACAGCCTGAAACTGCTCACCAAGACCAAACACTCAAACTCTTGAAGCCATGATACTCTTTAATCCTTCAGGTTCCAATTCCTTTTTTAGGCGGTGTACCGGGAAATATATACATGTTGGAACCATGTGACACGTGGGACATACCATGGGAGTATTCCACTATCCATCCACTTGGTTTTCCCCTGTGATGGTGAATTCCTTCCCGCCCCGCAGATTTTTTGCTTCACGAAGACATGTCCTTTTTCGCTCACTTCGGTGCGGCCAGCGACTCGTAGTAATCCAGTAGTTCTCCGCCCTGAAGGATTCGTGGAATCGGGCGTGGAATCGGGGGAAGGTGCTTGCTAGTTCACCTGAAGAGTGGGCTATGACACAAGTTGGAAGTAGGGTAAGGTCAGTGCACGCAAGTGGGTTACAATTCACTAAGTAAGAAATCCAAGAAATTGGACCCCAAATGCTTCATGGTGCTGGAAAATTTACCAACACTCATCCCAAAAAATGACCCTGGTTTTGTAGGTAAATATGTATTATACATCATACATGGAGATTAATACATATACGTCATAAATCTCAAGCATGTTTGCGATAGTTTCTCCTATATTTGGAAATGTTGGGATAGCACTCCGTCCATTGTGGTTGTGTCCAGTCAATATGTATCCATATAAGTGTGAATGTCCAAGAAACAAAATCAAGGAAATCCTAGGACAAGTGTACCATCTCTGAAATAAGTTTACTGTCCCTTTGCCTCTTGAACCCTGTCAATGACAGGATGATCAAGGTTGACTGGTTCGAAATCTTATGGAAAGTCTCAGTAAATCAAGCTTCCTGGTGATATAAAAAAGCTAAGCAGCGATCGGCATTTCTCCAAGTTCCGTTTAGTCTCGCAGGATGTAAAAGAGATCACAAAGATGCAAGGTTAACCATGGTTGAATGGTAAAACCGTTCAACTGTATACAAAAACGGACACAAATCCATTCTCCCTAAAGTGGAATGTAGTGACAGATCTGTTCTTTTTTGGCTTGTATAAATACAATATAGGATTCTATATGATTCAAATTTATGATTCTATATATGTGGGCAGGGTATTACATGAGAGGGATGAAATTCTACTCCCTCCAGGCACTTCGACACCACGTCACGCCGGTAGGCCCGGATGGCCTGGCCTCTTTCATGGAAGCCTTGTTCTCATCCTGGCGTTGATGCGGGTGGAACAAAACTTACTGGAGGAGTAAAAGCTGCAGCAGGGAAACTTTGAGTGGATGAATAGAGAGGATGCACATATATATATATATATTATGGATCGACTTGAAGAAATGGAAACACGATTTTGGAAGTTCGAGTCTCCAAGTCACGCATACATCTTGATTGTATAATGTTATTGTGTAAGAATCCCGTCAAACTAAACAAACAAGGACTCCCCTACCGTCAAAGGATTTCCTGTATTTGTGTCCTGCAGGTCCCTTCAGAAGTTGCCAACCCCATATCCTAGTACGGCAGCATAAGTTGTGCAATTTCTGCAATCCTCTTTGCAAAATACTTGGAAGTTAGATATGGATTGCTGGTATGGCACCCTAACCTCCTCAAAGATTTGCCCAACCCAATTGCTCAATTAATTACTCTTCTAATCATTCTAACATTGCTTCAACTTCCCCCGCACCCGGTAGCGATTGAGGTAGTGCCGGCCAATCTCATGGGTATACCTCGGAGAAACTTCGACGAACAGAGACTGGAACAGACACAACACATGGGATGCATCCAATTTTTAGGGTACCAATGGACTCGCGAAATGGTTTTTCCACATTCTCTTTTCCTTTAGAAGAAATGATATTTCACATATAAATGGATCAACTATGATCAACTATCATATGTGCTTGGGAAACTCAAAAAGCGTAGCTCCTGTCACCGCTCCCAACCGGAATTGCTAGGGATCAACAGGATACCACCCAACTGCTTCGCTCATCGCTCCCTCAGTGCCCATCCGGGAAAAGTAGTACTAAATCAGCTATAGATCCCATTGGTCATCCCCATTTAATTGATGGTCAAATCACATCAAAGCACCATTTTCCTATGGTTATGGTTTTCCCTATCAAATCACCATTTTCCTATGATTTTCCTATGTTTTTTCGCTATCAAATGACCATTTTCCTATGATTTTCCTGTGGTTTTCCCTATCAAATCACAAGTTTCCTATGGTTTTCCTATGGTTTTCCCTATCAAATCACCATTTTCCGATGGTTTTCCCTATCAAATCACCATTTTCCTATGGTTTTCCTATGTTTTTCCTACCCTTTTGACCCCCATCGCCGGTGTCGTTCCACCACGGGACGGGAAGTCAGGGCCATTGCGGCCCTCGAAGCGGAACTTCTCGCAGTAGTGGTCCCAGTCCTCAGCGGCTGGAGCTGGACATGGGATGCCGTGCTGCTGAATTTTGACCTGTTCGCCTAATGTTCTTGGAGAATGTTCTAGGTTTGACTGATACCCAAGTATCCTAGTTTTCGGCTTGCTTGAAAACCCTAAATTTGATTTCTTCGATCCGGCAACAGGTATGTATATAGTCTAAGTCCATATAGCCCTGTAGTCAAATAAAAATTCGAATGTTGGTTGGTTCAATTGAAGCTCCACAACGACGCCAATCCTGACTTCAATCCCTGTGCTAAGCTGAAAGACTTCTCTGGCGTAGTCCAAGAACCTAACGCCAGGACTTCTGGTCTGAGTTGGCTGATTGAAATATATAGGGGTTTCCTAAAATATAGGGGTACCCCCAAATCATCCTTTTTAGATTGGGATTTTCCATTATAAATCATCAATTTTTGGGTACCCCCATGGCTTAGGAAACCCCCAAATGTCTGCAACGCCCAGAACAGATGGAAGAGTTGGAAACCTTGAAATTCTGGGGGACAAGATCATCAAACTACAATGCTGGATTGGTTTTTTCCTATCTTTTTGGCGATTGCTGTACAGGATTTTGAAGAAGTATACCATATTTTTGGTAAACAAAAGGATCAGAATGAGGGGACACTTCAATGATGATGGTAAGCAACATTAAGTTTTCCACACACATTCCAATAATGTTGGTAAAACAATAATAAACCATCCCCTAAATCACCATAAATAGGTGGTATAAACCCTTCCCGAATGGGTGGTTTATGATTGTTTTACCCACATTACAACCAACTTGGACACAACTAACAAGAACGACACATGTTTCACCTTTCACGCCCTACAGGTACAGCCTGAGCTTCCCGACTTGTCTATGGGATGCAGGGCCCACATTCTCTGGACCTTGATTCTGGAATGCGTCATGCCTCAGTGTTGCGATGGGACTCACCTGTTGGGCAAAGAAATCACATGCAAGAACAAGATCGGCATGGTCATTTCATACACAAATACTTCAACTGACATCAACATCGAAATCCAACTATACTAGTCATTACTAGTCTATTCTGCACATGTTTTTCAGCCCGCGAAATCCGTCGCCCGCGATTTCGCGCACCTCGTTCCTGTATCCAGGGAATGAAGGACCCGATGAAGACGGAGGTTTGGGTTCCATGCCTCCCCGCGAGGCTTAACATCTCGGCTTTGGTGACGGCGCCATGGAAATTCCCCACCGTTTTCAACGGAAAACATGTGGGAGAATGTACCCTCTGGTTATTTAACATAGCCATGGAAAATGGCCCATTTATAGATGATTTTTGGTGATTTCCCTATTAAAGATGGTGGTTTTCCATGGCTATGTTAAACCAAAGGGTAATGCAAGAAATGGAAAATATATGAAAATATGTGGGAAATATATGGTGAATATCCCAGAATATGATCAATATATCGTATACCAACTTGTAATGGAAAACAAATATGTATATCGGAAATCACATCGCTTTCTGGTCGAGTTTCACATGGCTGGCTTGCTGGAAAATCCAAACTGAGAAAATATCCGGGATAATCAATGAAGATGAACGAACTAAAGTCTAAAGGAATGATTTTCCAGGAAGCCAGGTGATAAATTACTGAAAGGTAGAAACTCCGCCCGCGAGTTGTGGCAAGTCGGCCCCACAATTTCAGGCCAAAGCCAGAAATGGGGCCGGCTAGAGCTCCCAAAAAGGAGGGTTGGGTAACAAGAACATGAGCAATTGGCATCCGAACATGGGGGTATAGCCGCTTGACCCATAGATTGGCACTCCGCATCTTGAAGACCCCACATCACCTCGTCCCTTCTATCTCCCCAAGATCTGGGATTCTATCGGTGATTGGTCGGAAATTCTGGACCCCTCCAGAACCAAAGGACACCTTGACTGTTTGAGGAGACTTTCATGGTATAAATGGCCCGTTTAGTTCGATGATTAATATGACTTACCTATTAAACATGGTGATTTCCATAGCCATCTGACAAAATTGCCAGAGGATATGGTGCCAAACATATGTTTGATACCACACTTGAGTGTGGTGGTGTCCCTGCACACCAAAAACAACTGGGTTGCCCAATATTTTGCACATGAAATTCCCAATTTGCGGCGGTCCGACCACCTCTTTCATGACTAGACATGGTTAGATATGGTGAAACATGTGACATTGGTGCGTTACTTTTGCCCTGAAGCGCAGCTAAATGTACCACAGCTGATCTTGGACTGTGGAGCTGTCACCGCCGTAGTCTGGTTTTCCCCAGGTCACCACAGTTCCATCTGCCAAAATGGCAGCAAAAGCACCAAGCGTGCCAGAAATTTCCTGAACATTCCTGAGCTGATCCTGGACTCCGGAGCTGTCACCACCATTGATGGGATCGCCCCAAGTCACCACGCTTCCATCTGCCAAGATCGCAGCAAAAGCACTAGCTGTGCCAGCAATCTGCTGAACATTCTTGAGCTGGTTGTGGACACTGGAGCTGTCACCACCATTTTCTGCCTTGCCCCATGTCAGCACACTTCCATCTGCCAAGATCGCAGCAAAAGCACTGGCTGTGCCACTAATCTGTTGAACATTTTTGAGCTGGGTTTGGACTCTGGAGCTGTCACCACCATAGTCTGGCTGGCCCCATGTCACCACGCTTCCATCTTTCAAAATTGCAGCAAAAGCACCATTGTATGCACTAGAAGTCTGCTTAACATTGTGCAGCTGGTCTTGCACTCTGGAGCTGTCACCACCACAGTGTGGAAGGCCCCAGGTCACCACAGTTCCATCTGCCAAAATTGCAGCAAAAGCAGAGCCTGTGCCAGAAATCTGCTGAACATTCTTGAGCTGATCCTGGACTCCGGNCACCACAGTTCCATCTGCCAAAATTGCAGCAAAAGCAGAGCCTGTGCCAGAAATCTGCTGAACATTCTTGAGCTGATCCTGGACTCCGGAGCTGTCACCGCCCCTCATTCCATTGCCCCAGGTCAACACGGATCCATCTGCCAAGATCGCAGCAAAAGCAGAGTCAGTGCCACAAAGTTGCTGGGCATTCTTGAGCTGATCTTTGACTCTGGAGCTGTCACCACCATCCTCGGGATCGCCCCATGTCACTACAGTTCCATCCGCCAAAATGGCAGCAAAAGCAGACCATGTGCCACAAATGTGNATGTCACTACAGTTCCATCCGCCAAAATGGCAGCAAAAGCAGACCATGTGCCACAAATGTGCTGAGCATTCCTAAGCTGATCTTGGACACTGGAGCTGTTCCCACCATAGTCTGGCTGGCCCCATGTCACCACACTTCCATCAGCCAAAATGGCAGCAAAAGCCTGGCCTCTGGCACATATCTGCTGAACATTCCTGAGCTGATCCTGGACTCCGGAGCTGTCACCACCATAGCGTGGAGAGCCCCATGTGACAAGTCCAACAGACTCAACGGACCATAAAGCAAATGCACTCCATGTTGCAGCTATCTTTGGCTGCTGTTTAACAGCTGCAAGGCTGTCTCCATCTTGAAGTCCTGAAAGTCTCAAAGAGCTCGCTGGATGTAAAAGACGCCCATCGGCTGTAGCAAGCCGCAGGAAACGTTGCCCCAAGGCCTGTTGTGCAGCGATTTTCAAGTCAGCTATGGTGCCAGACTGTGGGACTTTCACAGTTTCGCAGCGTCCACTTGGCAGTGAGACCTCGAGTGTGATGCACTGGTCAGCCAGACCTTGAAAGCTGGGCGGCTTCTCCATGGCCCGGCAAAGGCGTAGCTGAAGAGATTCTACTCTGGGGTGCAGGCCAGGGATTACTGTAGCCATGGTGATAACCTCCATAAGCTGAGATATAAGCCCTATAACTAAGGGTATCCAACCACTTGTAACTGGAACTGCACCCCAAGTATGGTCCAAACATCACCGATTTGAGATTGTCCGACATTTCCACGCGGTCATCCGATCTGAGAAGACAAATACAGGTCCCAAGAATTGGTGTGTCTCACCATTTTCACCCTTGCAAACCAATGGTGATTTCTTAAGCAGGATCACATGGGTGAGCAGCACAATTTGGGTTTGATTTGGCTATTTTCGTCAAAACCCTGGCACCCAAACGGTACACTAAAAATAGATTATATAGCTGGTGTTACAATTCCCCAGTCATGTAGTTTCATAGGTAATTTCTTGACCCATCCCCATTTATGATTGCTGGATCAAATTTGTGGATTCAACCTCTCGAGCCTTGAAAAAACTATGGGTGCAACTCGGTGCAACATGGGGCAAATGCACAGTACATGACATGACATTCCTGTACATTTCAAGACGGTGCATGATATTTCATATGTTGTGATATATACATATATATATATATTTATATATATATATATATCTATATCATAGTATTGAGATCATTGAATGGCTTCTTCACCTGTTCCTTTTGCTTCTCCCGCCTTTTTCATGGTCAAATCCTTGTTTTGGTGGGTGAAACCGCGTTTTGGTTGCTTAAATTCCCAATTTCGGTCGCAGCAGCGCGTCACACCTTAACCTTGACCCTGTCGGATTCTCAGTGCTAAACATGCGTCATCATTTGGGACATGTCAAAAACAAATATCGGAATTCAAACAGCAACAAATACAGGAATAACCATGATGAATCAAGTTTAACCA